>JAQGAZ010002045.1:0-21296 GCA_034692225.1 Polydesmus complanatus | reverse complement strand
ATTTTTGTCCTGTTTTTCTTTGACCATATTGTAAAACTAACATTTAAAAGTGTCTAACGACGACCCTGAATAAAAAAAAAAAAAAAAAAAATGCGATACGAGCAATTCTAAGCTTTGCTCTGCGATTCAAAATTCTATAGTCCAAAGAGATATAATTTACGACCCTTTGTTAATTAATGATGAATATAAGTTGTAATATATTATTATTATAGTTTAGATTTAAAATTAAAAAAAATTGTATTCTTAAACATCTTTTGACTTGAATACAACAAAATAAAGTCAAACGAATAATATCATTGTCACGCTTTCTTTAAGTAACAAACGTATTCGAATAAAATATATATTTTAATTATTCTAAGAGGGTGATTTTCGCGTGTTCGTGGGTCTGTTCAGAAACGCTCGGACCAAGTAATGCTTACTACAATGCAAAAAAAAATTAAAATTTGGTAAAAGAGTACGCGTAGATTCCAAGTTTTACCAACAAAGTAATAATCAAACATATCCGTTGACATTCTGCTGTTTAGAATTGGTATTTAAAATTTTAAAACCATTTAATTAAAGCTTTTATTTCAACTTCTATCAAACAACCAATTTCGAAAGTAATGCTTGATTAATGCTTTCCGACGCTCGTTTAAAGTGTGCTTAGATAAAACAATACTAGTGCCAATAACTAAACAAAAAAAAAATCGTCGATTGGAAAAAGGGGGTGGGCTAGGCCACCAATCCTCACCGTTCTATCAGACGATCGCTTCAATGTCGACATCTTGGCAACAATCAAAATACTGTATTAACAATTAAGCAATAAAATTAGCAACGTGTTCTAATGAAAGAGAAGTTACGAGCGCGACGTCACTTTAACCAACGTTAATCACACTCGTGGCGATTAATTCGAATAGGTAAGCAACATCGTGATTTGACTTTCAAACTAAATTTATATAAATTATTAATTTACTTGTAATAAACAAGCTTGACATTTAAATTTATTTACGTTTGAACATCGCATGCATTTAAATCCGACGCTCTTGCGTAAATGTCAACAAATTAAATTTCAACGCATTTCAATTTTAATAGAGTTCAACCTTCAATATAACCATTCAGTTTTAAGTACCATGTCGCACTAAAAGAATCCAAAAAAAAAAAAAAAAAAAGTATGTCATTCGATAGCAAAAAATAAATACTGTAAAGGAATAGTTTTATTTGTAAATAAACTTCTTCGCGTGATTTTTTGAATTTCCTTTTAAAAATTTGTACTTGGTAAACAAATCACTTTCAACACGCGATAGTGGCACAGCAAAGCGATAACCCCCCAAAAACATCTACACACCTTTATCTATTGTAACTATTTTTCCAATAAACAGCTATTTCAACCAACATTCTTTCACTGCATATTATTTATTTTACAGTAGATATAAAATTCTTAAAAATAATATTGTTATTTAAAATAACACGTATGCCATTGTCGTAATGTGAATCTGGTTTTTTTCAATTAATACCAGTTCAATTAATTACGAATATTATTTTTGGCGCTTAATATACTTCGAGCGTAACAATTTGTTTAAGAAGCCAGTATTTTTGGAAGCTTAGCCATATCAGTCCCGCGAATTTAAATATTTCGTAAGCAATAAGACGTGTGCCGATTCGATAACAACTTGGTGGTTCAAGCCAAAAAAAAATAAATAAAATACCGTATATTATAAGCAAATAAATATACCTCGCAGATAAAAATAAAATGATTAGAGAGACTGGATATCGTATAATTTATAAATTGGCGCTAACGTTTGCATAATGATATCAGCAAAGGTGATAAGATACGGTGAAATGCCATGAAGTATACGTCAAAACCCAACCCAAAACATAACAAATTTGAGTTACAAAGCTGTAAACATTATCGTTAGAAAAAAATAAAATAAAATCAAATTATTAAATTTTTTTTTTTTTATAACAATTTTTTTTCATTTATATTTAGTTTGAATTTATACCAAAAAGAAGAAAAGAAAAAAACGGTAAAAATGTGGACGTTTATTATATGTGTATCAGCTGTTGTTTTTTCGGCATCGAGCGTAATTTCTCAAGATACTAATTCGACCGAAACTCCGTTACCAGACTTGGAACTAAACGCGACGGCGATCGAGTCGGAAACGGATACAACTTGCCCGACGGACGAAGGAACGGACAACGATACGGAAGATTTTGCCAGTTGTCAATTATGTTTCTTGTGCTCCTGTCCTCAAACCAAGTTGGCCAACCCCTACACCATCGATTGCCGCTCCCTTAATTTAGACGCCGTTCCCGATTGGGATCATCGTTTAAACGACGTGGACAACGTTCACCTGGACCTGAGTGGGAATCGTTTCCAAATCGTCCCACCTTTCGAAAAGAACAATTACATCGACGCCCTCTTTTTTAACCGTAACTCGATCGACTCGGTAACCGCCAACTCGTTCGCTAACCTGCCTCACCTTAAACACTTGACTCTCTACGGAAACCAAATCCGAGATATCCACAAGTCAGCGTTTTGCGGGAAAGACGGCTCCAAGTCAGCTCTAGAGATACTCGACCTAAGCGCCAATTTTCTGGCCACGTTAGATCACGATTTATTTGAATGCACCCCGAATCTACGAGAACTTAATTTAGCCGGGAACACCTTTTTGAGCCTGGATAAAAACACGCAGGCGGCATTTAACACTTTACTTAATCTCCAAAGCTTAGACTTATCTCACAATGCTCTGGAAACTCTACCGCTGGAGGTAGAAAACCCCATTTGCTTCCTCGACACTTTAGATTTGTCAAACAATAAGCTAAAAGATGTACCGGAAGTGCTACAAGGGGCCAAGGTATTAAAAACTCTAATCTTGAACGAGAATCCTATTGCAGAGTTGAGTGCAGCCTCGTTTATCGGACTCAATCAGCTGACTACGCTAAATATCAGCAATATGACTCAACTTACAATCATCAAAAAAGGTTTTAATAAAAATTTATTTATTTTTTTTTTTTAAATTTAAAATGTTATTTAAAAAAAAAAAAAATTGTAGGAACTTTCCAACCTTTGAGCAACTTGAAAAACCTGGAGGTTAAATTCAACCCTGGTTTGCTAACGATCGAACCTTTCGTATTCGGAGACGCACATAATCGAGGACCTAAAGCCTTGGAATCCGTAAGTTAATCAACGTTTAATCAAAATAAACGGCGAGCAGAAAGCAGACTAATTAAACACCCGAGTTAGACTAAACACAAGCGGCGTAAACTAGAATAAAATGTCGAATTCTCAGCTTAGACTAAACAAATGAAAATCAGTATGGGACATACAAAAATAGCCCCCGAATAAACTAGTCAACCATATTTTTGTAGAGCATCGTCCTACACCTACCATAGAGTATCCAAATTACTTGGAAAACATCGTTAAATTAAAATTAAAAAATTGGCCGAAAACTATTCAAAACAATTTTTTTTTTCCTTTAAATATTTAGCTGAAATTTTAAACCCGATATATTATTTCGTAAAATGCTGTAATTATTATTAAATGTTGCAAACTTTCATTCGCATTTTAATTTTTTTTAAAAAAATGTTTTGAAGCAGAATTAAAAGCTAATTCATTTACCAAATAATAATTTCTTTTTCAGGTGAATATAAGTTATAATAACATTAGCAATTTAAGTCATGAAATTCTGAATGGCACCCACATCCACACTCTGGACTTACGAGGAAATCCTGTGCACTGCACTTGTGAAATCGTTTGGCTGAAAAACGAACACTTCGTCTACATCAGCATAGAAATTTTACAAAGCACAATGTAAAATTTATACTTAAATTATCTCAAAATTTAAAATAATTCCTGATAAAAACTATTAATTTATTTTAGATGCGTGGGTCCGACTGAGGTGCAAGGAATGACATTGTACGAAGTGGATTTCCAAAGTTCGACATTTAGCTGTCCGAAAACGATAATTGAGACAACATCCTATTCGCACATTTTTCTCATCATCTTGACCGTAACGGTGGTCATACTAATCTTACTGAGTGTGGCTTACATGATGAGGAATCGAAAGCTGCGAGGAAATAAATATAACAATTTGCAAAAAGATCAGAACGGTTTCAACAAGTTCAACGATGCGTTCGATCCCAATTTAGGAGAGGAGTTTGAAGAATATTCCAGGTATCCAAATGTTGTGTAAACCAATTATTAATACCGGTACTTGATTATCGAACAAAACCAAATGGGATGGCGATCGATCGCTTTTGTGGGATTTCGTGACTTTCGAACGAAAAGTAAAAATGTTCAAATTTAATGCCCTGGGAAATAGCTATCTGATATAGCAATACATTATTTAAATTTCGTATAAATTACTATTATTTTTTTTATTTAAAAAGTAAAACTGTCTAAGCAGTGTTTGCGTTGCTAATGGATTTTGAAGACTATTTTTTTTAAGCGCATTATATAATTCGCATAAAGTAAAATTAACTGGTATTTCACTTGATAAATTCTTTTGCAACTTGGAAATAAAGCTTTAAATTTTGCTATTAATGTTTCATTATCACAGAAGAATTTAAATTGTAGTTATCGGTATCAACATTATAAAACGAGTTTAAAATTTTGGTATCAGCAAAATAGATTTTACTGAACGAAACCAACGTTTCTCAAAATAAGATTTAAGCAAAATTTATTTTTAAAACATGATCAGAACTTTAAACTAATTTAAGAAAGGAGATAAAAGCAAAAGAAAATCGTTGGTGATCACAAAGTGCAAGAATTTGTTTGCTTTTTTTCAAGGGTAAAACTACTTTTCATTAAAATTGCATAACTTAGCGAGTGTATGTCATTCCCGCCGACACATTTTGTTTTCTTCTAGTAAAAAGTTTAATAACGTTAAACCATTTATTACGCAATAATTTAATACGTAGCAGCGTTGTTTACGCTGCTCAGAATCTCCATCTTTACGATAAAATAATGCCGTTGACGTGAAGTATGTCGCACATTTATTTGATTTTCCGGCAAATAAAGTATTCGCAGCTCATAATTTATTATTTCGCAAAGATAATAGCCTTTTTTAAAGCAATATTTGTGCAGTTTTACTTTTTATTTAAAGCCACGATTTTGGTAACTCTAGTCATTATCATTAATATGTATACGGAAAAAAATTAATTAATCTAAAACAATGAATCGGCAAAAATAAAAATTATATAATAATAAAAAAAAAAATTTTCTGCGCTTATTTATCTTACACTGTATCAATAAATCAAATGTTGTTCGGTTATCGCAATACGAAAAGCAAATTAACAAACAATTCAACTTTATTGCAAAATGTTGTTATCGACTTAGCAACACTATCAAACCGATTGATAAAACAATGACAAAAAATAAAAATGATATTCAATTTCATTTAGGAGGAAAACAATAAAATAATGAAGGCAACTCCCTAACGTAGAAATACATTAGTAATAATTTCAATGTAATTTTTTTTATAAAAAATTGTGACCAAAAAACGTTAAAGCAGATCAGTAATTTGGAATAAAAGCTATTTGTTAACCAGAGACACACAAATATAGAAAACTTGGCAAGACTTGGTGAGAATTATTAATTTATTTAATATTATTACAATTTTAATAATATATACTTTTGGTGATACAGTAATTTCAAATTATTATTATTTTTTTAAAGTTAAATGCTCAATAAGTCATTTTTTTAAAGCTAAATTACAAATAAAAATTATTAAAACAACTAACCGCAAAATTAATCTAAAAAGTTTTAAATTCTACGTCATCGATTAATCATAATATAAAAAATAAAACTAAAAAGATTAGCCAAAAACTGCTTTTACATTCCTTTTCCCATATCTTCCGCTGATAGTTGTATTTCACATTTATTTAATACATATTTTCTAAACTGTTTTAATAATGTGCAAATATTTTCTTAAAATTAAAATTGTAGTCACGATTTGGCAGCAGCGCAGAATTTACGCCACTATACTAAATCTTGACATTTAACAAATTCACACTAGAATTTATATTGCAGATTAATAATGCTGGACCAAAAACGCACCACCCTATTTCTAGTTGGATGTCTCCTAACGGCGCGAGTGTATTCGATACCGGAAGAAACATCCAACCAGCCGCCAAACAAATCAACTACAACTCCGCTACAAAATTCAACGCAAAGTCAAAGTATCAATAATGCAGCCCAAGCTCAAAACGCGTCTATAAATGTCGAAACACAAACGCTTAATACCAGTTTAACGAATACAACGACTGAAGAAGAAGTAACGAACACATCCGAGGCATTTGATACGTCACCGGATACTTCGCTAGAATCAGAGGAAGAAGAAGGAAAATCAACTGACGATTCAACCGCAGATGGCACTACTCCTGCCGATACATCCTCAGAAAAGACAGAAGAAAGCCCAAAAACAAAAACTGAAGAAAAAGCAGTAACGAAAGCCGAAGAAAAGGCAGAAACCAAAACGGTAGAAGATTCGGATAAAACAAAAGCCAAAAAACCAACAAAAAAATCCGAAACTAAGAAGAAATTGTGCGAGATTTGTCATTGTCCGACTGATAAAAGCGGAGCCCCGTATGTAGTGGATTGCACCTCGCTGGGTTTGACTTCTTATCCGGCTTGGGACAACGTTTTAAACGCAATTCCGGAAGTTAAAATCGATTTCGGTCATAATTCTTTCCGCACCGTTCTTGAACTCTATCCCGCCCCCAACGTGGTGTCTATCAGCATGGCAAACAATAACATCGACTCCATAACTCCCTACGCTTTCGTCAGCCTCCCTAACCTCCGAAAGCTTATACTAGCCAGTAACAACTTGACCACAATCCATCATTCGGCCTTCTGCAGTCGCGGAAACTCAGTTCAATCAGCATTAGAGATACTTGACTTGAGTGATAATTCGCTGGTCAATCTCGATGACGACCTTTTCGAGTGCGTTAAACATCTAACACAGCTCATCTTAGCCGAGAATAAAATTAAAATAATCGATCCTCTTACTCAATCAGCTCTTAACATTCTCTTCAACCTCACATTCTTAGATCTATCGGGCAACGGCTTAACAAATTTGCCCACTGAGATCGTTCATCCAATTGACCATCTACACGTGCTCAATTTGTCCAAAAATAATTTCAAGCAGGTGCCGCAGATTTTAAGTAAGTCCAAATATTTGACGGACTTAAATCTGAGTGAGAATCCCATCGAAATATTCAACTCCAGCTCCTTCGCTAACATGTCCACACTAACCACTCTCAATATTAGCGGAATGGCTTCACTCACAAGTATCACCAGAGGTAAGTCATATTTACACGAGTATTTTTCTCCAACAATCTGTGCAAAATTATAAATTATTTTATAAAAAAATTAATACCGGTAATAATATTTTTGACGATCAGCAATAATAATTAATAACGCAATTTTGATGTTAATAGGAGCTTTTCAATCGTTGATCAATTTGACTTATCTCTACTGCCGAGACAATCCAAAATTGACTGTTTTCGAACCAATGGCTTTTAACAATGAAACTTCGGAGAAAGACAAATACTTGGAAACGGTAAAAAAAAGTTCCATCTTCTAAGAGCGTTAAAATTTGAGACCTTCTATTTTTTCCATAAATAATATTTCTTAAAAAAAAATTGCAGGTGGAGCTACGAAACAATAACATCAGTCAACTAGTTAAAGACATATTTTATAACACCCACGTACATAATTTGGACGTGCGAGGCAACCCTCTCCACTGTTCGTGCAGTATTTACTGGATCACCGTCAAAGGTCAGATCGAAATGGATTCGGAAATAATGGCTCAAACGACGTAATACTATTTTTCATAATTTTTTCTAATATTTAATAAAAACTGAAACTCTTGAATAATTTTCTTTCTAGTTGTTCTTATCCGGAAGAATTGAACGGGAAGTCGGTAACCGAGGTGGACTTCAAAGCCATGACCTGTTCCGACTTCGCCCTGCACGTTGTCGACAGCGGCATGTCATCCTCCTACGTCTTCCTTCTAACCATGGTCATCATTGTCGCCTTTCTGGTAGTAGGATTATTAGTCTTCATCGTCAAAACCCAGTCGGCCAAACGATACCGAGCTCTCACCAAAGAAACTAGTGTGCAATATACAGTCTCGCACGACAACAGCGGATTTGAATCTATTAATTGTGACGAAATCGAAGAATATTCACGATATCCATCTTACAAATAAAATCTATCGAATGTTCTAAACTACGGTAATTAAAATGCAAAAATAAAATATGTTATCGCATTTAACAGATTTAGATCGAAAATTTTCTATTATCACAACAAATGCATTGCAATTATCAGATAATAAAATTCTCTTTGATTATTTCGTTATTAATAAGTATCAGTTTTGTGTTATTTCAATAATTTTAACTATTAGAAAAATATGACAACTTCTCACATCCCAATTTTAATACTGAATATCAAAAAGAGAGAATTTCCCCCCTCTTACTGTATTTCTAACGACATTTTTTTTTATCAATTTAATAGTCTCAAATTCTAAAAAAGCTTTCTTAATTTATTAAATAAAAACAAAACTGTCAATCAAAATTTTTTATGTTTAAAATTCATGAAAAAAAAAAAAATTAGTTTAAAAATAAATCGTGTAGCCTATCTACTCGTATCTGGTCTAAACAAAGTTCAATAATAGATACATAATTTAAAAAAATAAACACATTTCATCAAACTCTTTTTTTTCTCTTCTTCTTCTTGTTATCGGGTTAGAAAAAACTATTAAATCGTGAGAAAAATCGCATTTGCGCAAAAACAGATAATATAAAATGTCAGACGAAAACAGCAACAAAATATTATTCTGGTTTCTATTTCTTTTAAATAATTAATTAATTAAAATATATTTTAAAAAAAAGTGTTAAAATAATAATAAAATTACTAATCTTCTAGTACGAAAGTACAGTTGTCGTGCGAAGCAACTATCTACAATACTTGTTGATCGATACGGTACGATTTTGAAAGAAAAAGATAACGATTGTGTTCGAAACGGTTAATGGTGTCGTAATTTGTCATTACATTGTACTGACGCGCAATTATTTATTATTGTTATTACGCTTGACACGTGAAAATGCGTTCGACGTTGAATCATATTTTCAAAATTTTCTCTCAAATCCACGTTATTAAATTATCACTTTTCAAAATTTAGTAATCTTCTTTAAAATGTTTCTATATCGAAGCTGCAAAAAGAATGAAAGTGCCATGCGCTTTAGTTTGAAACATAAATTAACCGCAAAATGGCTGGGACAGTAGTCTTTCAAAGTTTTTAACTTTTTTAAAATACAGTAACTTGTTGCTCCTGTACCATTTTTTTTTTTTTTTTTAAAATTAAATATAGAAAAAAAAATTGTTTTTTATTTGGCACTTTCATCCTATTTTATTGCTACTCCTCAACAATACTCTCGTAAACAACGTAAATCAATGGAATTTATTAAAATGTGTTGCAATTTCATATCAAATTCCTTTTACAAATCTTTTACAGATTTTATAAATATCCTTACATGGCAATAATATTGTTACATGAAAATGTAAAAATAATTTATGCCAATTATAAATCACGTGATCAATGTGTTCTGGGGTATTATGACTAATTCATTCAACTTTCTTTTCTGACATCGTAAATATTTCTACACGATACTGTATTAAGCTAGATGGATCAAACACGTTTACATTTCTTTCTTTTATTTATACTAAATTCTTTCGAGATTTATAGTGTCTAGTCTGTTAATGACTTTTACGTTTGAATAGTAATGCAAATGCGCAGCTGAGATAACCACATTTCCCATCCACCATCCGACACCGAGCCAACAATAAAATTAAATTTCACGTTCAATTTATACAATCTCATTCAAATTTTATAACTCGTATACAGACAGTTGTCGACAAAAAAAAACTTTTTTGTTCGAACGAAAACTATTTTATGAAAATAAATAATAAGTTACCTAAAAAATAATTTCAATTCAATCTAAAAAAAATAATATTTTTAAAATAATAAGAAATTTAAAAAAGATTATAATTATTTTTCGTTAAAGAAATTTAACAATTATTTCAAATTTTGTTAAATGTTCGTTAATAGTAATAAATTTTAATAAAAGTAAATTTTTCTAGGAATTTGAAATTCGTTTGCGTAACTGCGTCTATGAGTATGCCTAAACTGGGTACATTTCCAATGCAATTTTCTCATATGGTGCTCCGAAACCGTAACAATGTCACCTGAATTTTTAAACTGCATTGAACATCTTATTAATTGATTTGCTTTTTGGCTGCCTGAACTTTTCTGCATAACACCACGACTGCCATACCATATGAGAATATGATGTGCCATAAATTAAATAATATGCCAATAATCCCCAGGTTAAAATCCCTAGCTATGCTGGAATACTTTACTTGCTTTGCATTTTCTCATTAATTAATAATTAAAAAACGTAAATACCAGTACTTTCACATTACTTGAAAAAATAATTCCATAAACGTTTGGAAAAGTTTTTGCGACGCAATAATTAAAGTATTACCGTATTATATATGTCACGATGTTTACGATTTTTTGATGAAAATAATAAAATGTAGTTAATTGAAGAGGATTTCTAGAAAAACAAATTTCGTTAGTGAATTTGATAAGGTCAAAAGATGATAATATTATATTAATTAATAAATTGAAATTTTTAGTTCTTTTTTGCGATGTACGTAAGCAAGTTAAAAGAAAGAGGAGAGAGAAAAAAAAAAGTGTTTCTCTTTGATTTGGTAGAGAATCGTGTGCGAAATTTAAGATACATCTTAATTGAAAATCCTCGCGTGATTTTTGATTAATCGTCATCTATTAATTATCAGTTATCCATTTAACTATCGTGTCCAGCAGTTTCATTCAAACAAAACAGATTCTATTACCAGCCCACATTACACCGCGCATGTAGTAAACAGAGAAAAAAAATACATGTAGAGGACAGTAATAGTTATATCTTTTTGAATTGCACGAAAACAAACGTTGAATGGTGGGCATTTTACGAGGTGCTGGCAAAAACAAATCGTAAACAAAAATGACCATGAAAACTTCTTACTGTTCGAACTTTTTAAAGTCCAATTAAATTCAATTTTAAATACTGCGTGATAACAGGACAAACTGAGTTAAAAATCGAAACCATAAAATTTCATCTCATTCGATAATTACGTTTTTTTCATTAAACCAAATTGCACTGGGATAAATACTGTACGGTATATTAAAAAAAACATTATCCTACCTTAATGAAATCCGACGATAGTTTGATGACAACCTTTGACTCCAATTTTACATAACTTTCAAAGTAAGTATTGGTTATAATCACCTAAAAAATAATAAAAATAAAACAAAATAAATAAACTTGAATTTCAATGTAAGAAATCATTTAAATATCACATAACACATAGAGAAGGACAAAATCCAAAATGTTATGCGATCAAACTATCGATTTTTTTTTCAACGGTTATTTTGATAAATTGGTCAATTTAACAAGTTCTAAAATCTTGCAATAACCGGTTCAAAGGGGGCTCTACTGAATTTCACAATTTACTGGGTGAATTTTACAGGAACCTACGATTTTATCATGTTAGATAATTAAATAAGAAGATGTGCGATTGCAAAATGCAATCTGAAAAAAAAAAAAACACACACACAATTTCATTCATACTCTTGAAACAAATTGATCTATCTGAATAATGAAAGACTGCTCTATGAACTGATTACTATTATAAACAAACATAATCAAAGTATTTAATTTCAATAATATACTATTCAACTAAATTTAAAATAACACATTCATATATAATCCACCATATGAAGCAAATATTACAAAGTTTCTAATTTTGGTTTGCTACATTTGTACGTGTCTATTCATTCTCCATATTGTATTTTGCACTCGTATTGCCAACAATACATTTTCCCAGTATTCCACATAATCTGCTTTGTGCTACACCCATTATACAGTAAACTAAAATTATCAAAATACTGATATCAGATAAATACAACATTGAATAGTACAATAAGTTTTAAAATTAAAACAATATAAATTACACGATTTGTTTAATAAATCGTATTTTAAAATGTTCTCTGAACAAATTTTGATCATTACTGCTTGATTCTCAAGGCAAAATAGAAGTAAACAATATTTTAAGCTGAGCTAACATCTAAATAAAGCTGAGGAAAACGTTAAACTGTAAACTCAGGGATAAGCGCTCACGCTGAAAAATAGTCCTGAAAACCAGGCATAAGTCAGTTTAAAACTCTTCTAAACAAAAACTATTAAAACGTGAGACCGAACACGCGGTGTAGAGTAAATAATATTATTCTTAATAAATTAAGAACAACTAAGTATTTTTTAACATCTTTCATAACATACTGTAAAACTATTAAAATATTTACAAAGTAGGCTACAAGATTTAAAATGTGTTTATTAATTTTTTAACTGATGCATATGCACTTTTAAAATCTGATTTCAGCTATTTATTTATTTAAAAAAAAAGGAATAGGTTTATTATTATAAGCTTTATAAAAATATAAAAAAAACCGAACTTGTCATTGAAAAGATCATTTTTTTCTATTCCCTTTCGTTATATAACGCTATATATTTTTTTTTTATCAGAGAAACGCGAGTTGCACAAGAAAGTCATGGAGAATATTGGAAAGCGAAAAGTGATCGGATCTTAGAGGGCAAAGGAAGAGAAAATGGTATACGAAGAGGGAGGAGTAACAGTTATTCGAGATTTTCACTATCAAATCATGTACAAAAGTAAATTTCGTCACACCAAACGCGTTTTATGTCGGGAGGTGATGCAGATCGATGCTCAGGATATATAAACGTAGCTGTGGAAACGAATTGTTAGTCATTCGTTCATCACATCTCTCTCGGCCAAAAAGTACTTAAGAAAAGAAGAAGAAGAAAAAAAAAAAAGAACATCACCCGAGTTATCATATTTCACGCTTCATCGAAAATCCAAAAAAAATTTCGGTACCGTTACCAACCGCCAAGAAATGATCGTCATTCCATCTCATCGATGAAAACTGAGAGAAAAATTCCCAACAAATTCCCGTAAGTTATTATATCGGTACTAAAAAAAAACATTTTCTTTCTTTCTTTTTTTTTGTTGTTGTTGTTGTAAAAAAAAAAACCCCCCATATATTTTCATCATCTCCCGACTGAAGAATTCGGATCAGATCGGCTGTCAGCACCATTTGCTCATTTTCTCAGCCTCTGTGTTTCAACCCAGTCGCTGTGTCTAGAGGTGCGAAAAGTTAATCTCGCTGGGTGTCTCAGCCAAAAAAAAAAAAAAAGTATGAATCTTCCTCCTCCTACTCTTACAACTACTACTACTATTGGAACAGTTGGTGGGTTGTTGTTCTAACTTAGTTTTCACGTCTGGGTCTGGAATATAATTTTAGAGTTTTGTTCGAAAACAATTATTTCGTAGACACTCCCGACTAAACCGGTATCGTACGTTTTTGAGTATATATGAACGACTCAATTATTGTAAACGTCGACGTGAAGAAGAAGAAAAAAACAACACTGTTTCTTTAAAAGAAAACGAAAAAAAAAACCCATTTTAAAAAACTAAGAAATACTCACCTCTTTTGTTTATAGTTTAGTTTGCACAATCTGTTTTTCTTTTTATTTCGCTTCTGTCTGCTAACTGAATCACACGTAGACGCGTCGAATAGTGAATGTAAAAAGGAACGAGACGAACTTAAACGGTGGAAGATTTGAGTTTAAAAGAAAAGAAAAAATTTGTTTTTCGCCAAATAACAATTTTAAAAAAAGAACACGTTTTAAAAAAAACAATTTTTTTCATTTGATTTTTGGCTTTCGTTGAAAGCGAAAGTGTGTCTGTGTGGAAAAGAGGAGGGAGAAGAAGAGAGAGCGCGCGCGCGTGTTGGTGTGTGAAATAATAAACTATTTTAAGTGAGATCATAAAAACATCATCTTTAAACATGCAAGCTTATAAATCTGGCGTAAAGCGTGTTTCTTCATATAAAGACAGATGTAAAACACGTTCTTCGCATAATTGTACTACTACTACCGTTAGTGGTGGCGGTAGATGCATGCTGCAACGCGTCAATTATTTCCAAGTAAACTTTTGCCATTTGCCACTTGTTGTCATCACTCTCGTCATCTTTTGCCTATCGCACAGTGTCTCATCGTCACCCACTCCGCCCCCCTTCTCCAACGAACTAAACGATATCCAACTTTCGAATGACTTTAATCAGAGTGGTCAAGCCAATCCCGTGTACAGCGACGTGAGCTTAAATAATGAAACGGCGGCGTTCGCGGCTGGCATCGCCAACTCAGACGGCCTCAACATCACCGACGACTTCCAAGATCAACATGACCCAAAAAAAGTCGACATCCTTCGAGAAAGGTACGTTAGTTTGAATTAATTATATTTTGATAGTAAGCTAATCAAATTCAAAAAAGAGATACCGGTAAATGTTTTCGATTAAAAATGATAATTAACCCAAAAATTGTTGCGCGAGTTTTTTTTTTTTTTAACAAAATATTATGGAATAATTTTTCTAGAAAAAAAAAAAGTATTAGAAAAGCATTAGCTACTGTACATGTATGATACTTTCAACCCAGCCTACATAATTATTAATATTACCAGTTAAACTTTGATCTGCATCAAATTCCACTTAAAAATTCCGCTACACAATTACTATAAACCGTTTTACTATAGGGATTAAGGTAAATGGACAAGTACCGTAACAATTTTAAATAAATATCCATTCCGCTTAAAATAAATCATTTTTAAAATGTTTATCTGGTTTACAGTGCATTTAGTACTCTTTACTATAATAAATATACCGTACGTTAGTTTATATTCGAACGTGTAATTCGCACATGTTTTTAACTATCAATATACAAAATGTAATTAATACTGTATTTTGTAATTCTAAACTACAAATACAAAACTAGAGTATCTACAAAATAGTAAATTTTACTTTCATTTGACTGTAGACCTACATAAATTTTGTAGTTTTACCTTTATTTATATTACGATAATGCTATTAAACAAGTGATAACCCACAAAAAGCATGAACAACAATTAAGATATTCTAGGAATTAAGTTAATGGAAAACCCAACCGTTAAAATGTAAACATTTTTCTTAATAATTATTGTATTAAAAATTCGGGATAGGAGTTTCGGAAAAAATAATGTACGAGGCAATCCGGCCTCTGATGGCCTGTAAAAAAACCCCCCTCAAAACTAATCAAAAATATAATCATTTTGGATAAAAAGAAAAAAAAATTAAAAAAAAAATAATAATAAAAAAGAGTCCGGGTAAATAAACGAACTTTAAACCAAACAGGAAATATTATAAGATAATTCGACCTATTAAATAAATGATTGGCGAATGTTGAGAAAGTGATTTGAATCGAATCGACTCCTGTTCCCGCTTTACAACACACTCTCACACACATCCACACTCATTTCGCAACTCGTGTTTGTTGTTTTTCCCGCATTCGTACGAGTATTTTCTTTGATATTTTAAATGAATGACACCCAGAATGTCTCTCATACTGTAATTGCAAAACCTAAAATGTTTTCCCCTCCCCTTCCATTTCTTTCTTTCTTTTTTTTTTTATGAGAAAAAAAAAAAAAGCCGACATATTTTCGATTGGATCGAAGCAGATCTAAACGCCATAATGATAAAATAAAAAGGTTATGTGGTAATGAACTTAAAATTGATATCATAATGTTGAAAGAAAACGATAAAAATATGATACTTATTTCTGACGTCCGTAGCCTACAAAAACATCCTTTTAAGATATTTAAGCAATGCGATCTCACACTTTCATCTCATGGTCAAATACAAATCGATTCACTAGAATAATATTATACTGTACTACTACTACTACTGTATATTATTACATTCCTTACTATTGAACGTCAGTTATACATTTCTTATTTTATCACTTTCTCTATCTTTTAATTAAATAATGAAAACGCGATGATTCGATTACCAATCGCTCTCAGTCTTGAATTCGAAGGAGTTGTTGATTAATTCTGTAACGTTAGCAATTAATGGAATAATGGGTATCGAATTAATATGTTTAATAAACCTTTGTTCGAGGATACCCAACAAAGGTTCCAACGTCATTTTGGAAACGATCCAAAATCTTCATCTCCAGCATTTCATTACCTATGCCAATGCTAAAAACAGATAATTTATAAGCGATCATGATAAACGATCGTTTCCTCCCCTACATTTACCAGTAGAAATCAATTCATTTAATAATTTAACCGTTTAAATTTTCGTATTTTTTTTTTTTTAATATTTAAAAAAGCTTATGTTTCAACACTTTAACAAAACTAACGTTAAAACAACACAAAACAAAGGTTGATTCAACACAAAGCGAGGGTTGAAACAACACGAGGCAAGTTCTCTAACGAAGTTTTATTTTAGTTGCCGGTGCAAGTATATAAAAAGAATTTTACAATTTAATTCTGCAAACTTTTCGAATTTTATTTTAAGACCTACCCAAGTCATTGATAAGAAACAAGGTCCCAAGCAGTCTACTGAAATACGAAATTTATTTTGAGACTATCTGCTTATTGCCAGTTAAAAGTTGCACTTGATTTCCGAGAAAAATTATTTTAAAAATTGGCAGATTTCGGTTTCGAGTGTGTGACGCATTAAAAAAACAAAGGTTGAAAGATACGAACATTCAATTAATTATTGCTAAGAATAAACCGCTAACACCCGTAACAACTGTTACTCAGAACCAGAGTTAAAATGAGCCAACTGATGATCTCGACAAGAAAACTTTCCAACACATTTTTCAACAAACTTTTTCTAAAAATAAATAGAACTTAAAAGATAACAATTAGTAACTGTGCATCAACAAGAATAATTACTTTCCTCAGCAAAAAAAAAAATACAAAAAAAAAAAAATACTGTAATTAAAAGTTCGGTAAAAAAATACATTGTACGGTATAGAACTTTTTTTTTTTTAAAAAAAAAATAAATAAAAAACTTTGCCGACCCGATTTCTATTGAAATTGACGAGCAGGTGGGGAAATTCTAAACAACGCTAGCAGACTATTTATATTTTAGTACATGTACTGTAATTGTTTTTCTTGTTCTTTCGCAGGAATCGACAGCATCGAATCGTTAACATTCAAAAAACAATTCTGGAAAAGTTGGGTCTATTTCAGACGCCGAATATCACCAGCCCTTACCACGTCAGCGATGATTATAGAAAACGAATGGAACGGGTGTTTCATCTGTTACAGTCTCAACCGCAAGGCGTTCAATCAACGGAATCCGAGGACATCTACGCCAAGCGAGTTCAGAGTTTCTACCCTTCATGTAAGAGCAACTCGACTACCATACAACTCCATAATAAATATATTTTTCATCCTCTAATTATAAATTTTACACATTATATTTAATTAAAAATCAAATAACCGACAATTCTATCCAACCGAAAAATACTACATGTCCTATTACATTAATCTTAAAACGCAAACTTAATTGAAATTCCAATCCAATTGCAAAATTTTGTGTTTTAATATTTTCACATTATCAATGTTATATTATTTTTGTCAATAGATTTCTAACAAAATCCTTGTATGGCAATTGTACCTAAAATTTCCTTAACTCAACATAATATTATAAAAAAACGTTAGCAAAATTAATTGCTTAATCTAAAAATAATAATGGATAATTCTAGGTTCCCTTCCTCGGAATATGGATCGAGAAGTGTGGAGTGACAGCGGACTATTTCATATTTACTACGAAGTTCCCATTCCTCAAATGGTGGAAGGAACTAGCATGACCGTATCTTCGGCTAAATTAAGACTGTACAAGATCGCTCCAATGCCAGACAATTCCGTTACCTCGACCCTCGCCTCGACATTTTCCGTCACCAATTCTCCAGCCGGCAATCGATTGGAGAAAACGAACGGCGACACTGGTACCTTGTCCTGCGACGAAAGAATACGCATCACCGTCTTCCAATACACCAAACCCATTAAGAAAGCTAAGAAAGGTACCTTGCCTTCCCATTACTACTTAATTAAATAATTTATGTAAACTCAATCCCAATTATTGCTTCTTAGTTCTCAAGCGCAAAAGGAAGTTGATCGACTCACGCATGGTTCCGGTAGATTTTGAAGGTTGGTTGGAGTTTGATGTGCGATCATCCGCACGCGATTGGCTAGAAAACGCCAGTCGTAACTTAGGCTTGGAGATCGAATTGGAAGACTCAATGACAAACACTAGGAACCCAACCGAATATCTGCGCAACATGAACTGCTCTGAAGGTAGATGTACGTGAATTTCATATCCTTACTAAAAATAAAACCAATCGTCGCATAAAAAAGGAAACTGGTCTAATTTGGTTTCTGCACGGTGAAACATTGGTACACTCATCTGTTTAATAATCTAAGGTACCGGTATATAAAGTTTTTCCATGTGTCATGAGATTATTAAACAGATTATGTGTACTGTTTGAACACTGTGTAAAATTGAAATTACGTTTCATTAAAACATATGAATCGAAACTTTAAACCTCAAAACAAATTTCTTATTAATCAAATAATTATTTTCATAATTATAATAATCAAATTTGATGTCATAATTTTATCGTTATAATTATATAAAAGAAAATTGAATATTATCGGGTCAGTTTTCCTATTATGTAACGAAATATTTGAGCGTTTAACAAAATGCACATGTAACTTTTTTTTACCAATCCTATTTTATATGATTTTATTTTTCACCCTATTTATTTTTGCTCGGAACTTGATTCAATCCTTTTTTTAATTTCATAAAAAATTTTATTTATTTACCGTACTGTATTCACAAAAGCACTTCCCTGTATTTATTGACTTCGCATGCTATTTTGATTTCGATACCTTTTTGTTTATTCGATTTTCTTTTCTCCTTTCCTTACCCCTTCCTTCTCCTGTGTTTTCCGTATCTCCGACCACCGTAGCTAATGACCCTCCCTTTCCTCGTTTCATGGAAGACCGGATGAAAGGTCCGGTGAGTGACGAAGACACCATGGCCCTGTTCGAAAACGAGACCTATCCCACTCTGGACCTGAAAACCATCGAGATCGAAGACCCGGTGGACGTGGTTCCCAAAACCAACCACAACAACAGTCGCCAGCCAAATGCGGTCCGGTCGATCACCAAAAGACACGTCATCACGCATAGCTGCGGAGATAGTAACGAGGCTAATTACACCCACGGAGATGGTGTCGAAGGATACGACGAATCCAGCAGCTGTTGCAACAAATTCACTTACGTTTCATTTGCGGGTAAATAATTTTTTTTTAACATTAAAACTTAAATTTGAACAATTCAAATACAATTTTAAATTTCACGTTTAGATTTAGAAGTAGGCGATAAAATAGTGGAACCGGCTGGATTTTATACAAAAACTTGCGTGGGACGTTGCACACCGGTCAAAGGCGAAGAGGTATAAAAATTGGCAATTGTCAGAGAAAATTTCCGTTGAAATTTTCAAATACGTCATTGGTTTTTTGTTTTTCTTACAGTACGTGTGCTCCCCTAAACTGCGAGCCGGAGTGAATGTGAAGATGATCGATGAAAATAATAAAGCGTCCTACGTGACGTTGTCCGACTTAGTGACCAAGTCGTGCAGTTGTCAACCCAAGTCCTCCATACCGCAGTCTTACGATTATTAAATCGCCATATCACGTCCCTTTCGATGTTCACCCATTCGTAATTCATCGGTAAAGGAACAATTGCCAAGTTGGTGCAATACTGTACTTGACTCGTAAACCCGTTTGTAAAGTGTGGTCGTGCGTGTGTGTGTGTGTTCACCTCACCGTACATCTTTCTCATCCAAAAAAAATAAATAATAATAATCAATCGTTCGATATCTCGCAAACAAAATCAATTTATGAGATGTCATTTCAATCATTTCTCTTTCATAATTTTATTTATTTGTTGTTATAATAATTAATTAATTGTGAATTGACATTTTGTGCTGCTATAATTTTTTTTCTCTCTCTCTCTCTCTCTTTCTTCAAATACGTAAACTTGAACATCGGTTTATTTTGTAATCATATTTATTAGTCGAAAGCTATGATATTATAATATCTTACTCTGTCTCCACCTGTGTTCTAATAATTGCATCAAATATTAAGTAACGAGGCTCGATCATTTTCGTTTATAATTTTTATTATTGCCATATTACTTAAGAAAAACATCGTTAGAAATCGTTTTTATTTCTTTATATTTTTTTCTTTCTTTCTTTCTTAATGTTCTTTTCTTGTTACTTGACCAAATAAACGCAAAAAGTTAATAAATGAGTGTATAGAAATTAAATAAAGTTTGTTTTGCGCTTATATTAATTATAGTTTTCAAATAACAATTTATATGAATTAACTTTAAAAATCAACTAAGTAAATACCGTATTTACTCGCCTATAAGACGCCCTCGCATATAAGACGCACCCTTACCTTTTGAAGTTAAAAAATAAAAAAAACCCCTAAAGATTCTATTATCAAACACCCTTGATTATAAGACGCACCCCCTTTTCAGATATCTTAAAACAGTGAAAAAAGTGCGTCTTATAGGCGAGTAAATACGGTAATTGGAAGCACTGGAAAAGTATGTCTTTCATCTTTTGATTACCAGTATAAAATATTTCGAAGGGTTAGTGCCAATAACACGCACTCACAAAAAACTGACCGCTTCCAGTAAAAGGATTAAAAGGTGACAAGTCAAACACGTATTCAAGCTATTTTATTTGCGGGCCAACGAAATGGAGGGGAGGGATAAAAGAGCAGTCCTTTGCAAACTATTTACTGTACTGTACTAGTATTTGTAGCCAAATAAATAATTTACAAGTTTAGCACAATTGATACATAAGATGTGTAGTAAAAACGGGAAAAAAAATTCTGACTATCAATTTCAGCAATGGGTCTCTTCTATTAAATTAAATTAAATGTTCAGTTACTTAGAACGCTTTTTATGTAATTTAATTGTTGAAAAAAAACGATACTAAATCGGACATCATTTTTTTAAAAAAAAATTATAATGGTGCTTCATTAATTTTTGTAAAAACTACAGTCACACCAGATAAAAAGCAATAGGAAAGTTATATTGTGACCTCACAAGCCCATTTTTTTAAAGCTATAATCGTAATAATATTGTAATTGCATGCACACATTTTTTCAGGATGCTACTTATAACATTTTCTTTTTTTTTTAATACGCTTTTATTAGCTTCACCTGACCGTATAAGAGTATAACAGTATAAGAGTATAACAGTATAA
>JAQGAZ010002044.1:0-21300 GCA_034692225.1 Polydesmus complanatus | reverse complement strand
TCAAAGTGAAAAGGATTCAAAGTGAAAAGGATTCAAAGTGAAAAGGATTCAAAGTGAAAAAGATGCAAAGTGAAAAGGATTCAAAGTGAAATGGATTCAAAGCGAAAGGGATTCAATAGTGAGAAGATTCAAAAAGAAAAAAAGATGCAAAGTGAACCGGAAAAAAAATGCAGTAACGAAAGGATTCAAAGTGAGACAAGGTTTTCTATAGACGACCATGTACGCTAAATGGCATAAAAAAAACAAGATTCAAAGTGAAGTTTTAGAGAATTCAAAGTGAAATTTTAGAGGATTCAAAGTGACATTTTAGAGGATTCAAAGTGACATTTTAGAGGATTCAAAGTGACATTTTAGAAGATTCAAAACGAAATGTTAGAGGATTCAAAGTGACATTTTAGAGGATTCAAAGTGAAATTTTAGAAGATTTAAAGTGACATTTTAGAGGATTCAAAGTGAAATTTTAGAAGATTCAAAGTGGATTTTTAGAGGATTCAAAGTGAAAAATAATTGCAATAGCGAAAGGATTCACGGTACATGTAATAGGATTCAAAGTGAGACAAGATTTTCCATAGACGATCACGTAAAAGGCATAAATAAACAAGATTCAAAGCGAGTCTTTGGGCAGGTGCACTCTGAGTAGGCTCAGTACCTGTGGTGGGTGTGACGCCCCGGATTTTGGCTCCGCCTCTTTTCTTCATCCGCCGCCATCTCGCGTTGCGTTTGCTCGTCACTTCCGAGAACAAAACGCTCATGAACGGATGCGCATCCCTCCCAGTGCTCGCGCCGGATGTGAGCGTAGAGGAGTTGGCCGGAAGTAGACAGCCGTCTCCCTCTCTCACTCGTATCTGGGCCCAGGAGAGAGGTGCAGAGGCGCCGAGGGAGAGCAGAAGGAGTGAGGTGAGCAGCCAGGCCATGGTCGTCGAGTGCAGAGTGTGGCTCGCGTGCGCTCTACCAGCCCTTTTATAGGGAATCGAGGCGAAGGTCAAAGGTTGGGAACCCGAAACTTTCATAAACACGGGCGAATAACTTTCTCTCTCTCTCTCTGGTAACACTACGCGCGTGACGTCACTGGCTGGAGGTGCCAAGCAGCGTCCACACTGTACACGTTTTCGGCTATAAAATCAAGTTTATGGAAGTGTCCACCGTTTACGTGCTATGCCAATAAGAGTTATGGACACTCGCATAAAAAAATATGTTTTCTACGCGAGTGACTTTTTATTAAATGCTTTTCCAATGGGAGAGATGGACACTCGTTTAGAAAATTATGTCAACTGTCCAGTTTTCGCTTTGAATCTCTTAAATAAGGTTAGTTGTCGCTTTGAATCTCTTGTACAGACTGGTTTCCGCTTTGAATCTCTTATATAGACTGGTTTCCGCTCTGAATTTTTTAAATTTTTGCTGAGAAATAAAATGAGCATACTTTTGAGTTAGAAGTGTCCATTTCTCCTACGCATTTTCAATGGATGATGTGGACACTCTTCAAATAAAACAAACATTTGCTTGTTTTTGTGTTTGTTCGAGTGTGGACGGAGCTTAAGCGCACTAAGGGGCTGGGTGAGGGTCAGGGGTGTTGATTGGCGGTGATGACGTAAATGAGCTCGTGTTTCGCTTTGAATCCATTTATCATTGTACGTGGAGCCCCGAATGAACCCGCAAGAACAACACGCGCCGGGCTACGAATTACAACCAGCGGTTTCGTCTTACGCAAAAACAATAATACGTTTTACATTAAAATAATTAATGAGTAAATTAATTTACGTTCGCAATTTGTTTATTTTGCTTTTTCAAGTGAGACAGTGATAATTAATTATTGAAACCATTAATAACTATTATTGGTTGTTGAACTTGTAATATCAAAAATAAGAATGAGATACACGGAGGAAATAGTATAGTTTAGTTTGAGTCTGCGCATGCGCACATTTCTTGTTATTGTTTATTTATTTTTAATGAAATTTACGCTTTGTAATTTAGTTTTTTTTTATTTGAATTTTTTTTTTGATTTTTTTTTTAAAAAATCGATTTTTTTTTTTTTGATTTTTTTTAATTGCATTTTTTTTTTTTTTTAGTTTTATTTATAAATTAAAAAAAAAAAATTTTTTTGTTTGATTTTTTTTTAAATTAAAATTTTTTTTTTTACGGTAGCCTAATTAAAAATTTTTTTTTTGTTTTTTTTTTAATTGAAAATATATTTTTTTTCAATTAAATATTTTTTTTTTGATTTTTTTTAAATTGAAAAAAAATTTTTTTTGTTTTTTTTTTTTAAAGTAAAAATTTTGTTTTTAAATTAAAATTTTTTTTTTTTTTTGATTTTTTTTAATTAAAATTTTTTTTTTTTTAAATTGAAATTTTTTATATGCACTTTAAGTTTAACTCTTTTTCTTTTGCTTAGTGATGACGGGGGGCGATAGATGGCGCTACATTCGTTAAGGATCTCGGACGCAATCACCTTTATTACATTCCTCATCTGCAGGTGGCGCGAGTGTAGGCGCAGGTGAGAGCAGCCATTTTAAAATGACGTCATGGAAGACGTTTTCTCATAGTGACGCAAAACGACGAGTGCACTTGGCGTCTTAGCAAATGCGTTTCTCCTAGCAACCAGATTTTGTTTACTCTAGCAACCATGCACGTGCTCTGTCTTCAAACCACGTTTCTCTCTACCAATCGCGTTCTATTTTAGCTTTCTTATCTCGATAACCGGGTTTTGTTTACCCTAGCAACGGCGTTTTTATACCTTAGCAACGGCGCTTAGTTTCCCTTAGCAACAGCGTTTTTGTCATCTTTCGTTTTTTTGTTCAACATTATTATTCTGATTATTGTTGTTAATGAGTGTTTAGTGCGGTTGGAACCTGTTCGGCTGCTAATGTCGTTAATTAAGCGCAGGCGCGGGGCTGGTTAATTGCGCCGTTTCGCGGCTTTTCATCATTTTTCGCGCGCACCTGTTAAATGTCGCGACTCGAATTTCTGCTTAGCTCACACTAAAAATAGACAACACTAAAAATTAACAGAAAAAAAAAAAGAAAATTATTTAATTTTGAAAAAATTAAAAAAATAAAAATAGAAAATTTTTAATCTTTTTTTATTTATTTATTTTATTTTTTTTTAGTTATTAATTAGCGTCCGTTTAACACATTAGTTTAGCAGACTCTTGTCTAAAGTTTAGTGAACGCGGCTGAGGATTTAATAAACTCTACATATTTACTTATTTATTTATCGTATATTAATTTTATTGTATTGAACTTTTTAAGTTCAGTGTTAGGTTTCAACACATTTAGGAATTTTTTTTTTTGTGCTTTTTAGTGTCGAACGATTTTCACTTTTAGTGAACGATTTTTATAAGTTTTGTGAACGAGTTTTAATTTTTATGAATATTTTATAAGTGGAGATTTTTAATTAGGTTTATTAGTTTTAGTGAATCGTGTTTAAGTTTAGTCAGGTTTATTGTTAATGAGTTTTATAAAGTTTAGTGAACGAATTTCAAGTTTAGTGAACAAATTCTTTTGGTTTTATACCATAGATTTTTTTTTTTTTTTTTTTTGAGTTTAGTAACTTAATCGCTTTTTAAGTTTAGTGAACGTCCTTTAAATTTAGGGAACATTTTTTTCAAGTTTAGTGAACACTTTTACAATTTTAGTGAACCTTTTTACAATTTTAGTGAACACTTTTACAATTTTAGTGAATCCTTTTACAATTTTAGTGAACCTTTTTTTAAGTTTAGTGGGGATTCTTTAATTTTAGTGAACGCATTTTAAATTTAGAAAACATTTTCTTCAAGTTTAGTGAGCGCATTTTAAATTTAGAAAACATTTTCTTCAAGTTTAGTGAGCGCATTTTTGAGTTTAGTGGAAATTTTTTGATTTTAGTGAACGCATTTTAAATTTAGGGAACATTTTTTTCAAGTTTAGTGAACTTTTTTACAATTTTAGTGAACACTTTTACAATTTTAGTGAACACTTTTTCAATTTTAGTGAATTCTTTTACAATTTTAGTGAACATTTTTTTAAGTTTAGTGGGGATTCTTTAATTTTAGTGAACGCATTTTAAATTTAGAAAACATTTTTTTCAAGTTTAGTGAGCGCATTTTTGAGTTTAGTGGAAATTTTTTGATTTTAGTGAACGCATTTTAAATTTAGGGAACATTTTTTTTAAGTTTAGTGAACTTTTTTACAATTTTAGTGAACGCTTTTTTTTTTAGTTTACTGGGGATTCTTTGATTTTAGTGAACGCATTTTAAATTTAGAAAACATTTTTTTCAAGTTTAGTGAATCCTTTTACAATTTTAGTGAACGCTTTTTTGAGTGTAGTAGGAATTCTTTGATTTTAGTGAACGCATTTTAAATTTAGGGAACATTTTTTTTTAAGTTTAGTGAATTCTTTTACAATTTTAGTGCCCTTTTGTTGAGTTTAGTGGGAATTTTTTGGTTCTAGTGAACGCATTTTAAATTTAGTGAACGCTATTTCAATTTTAGTGAACGCATTTTCTAATTCTTAATAATAAAATCAAAACCATTAATTTCGATACATTGAAAATAGCAATAAAGCGCTGCTTCCTTCCCATTGGCTGCAGCGCTTAAGCTCCGCCTCCCAGCTAAAACAAGGCTATTCTCCTGCGCAGGAGCAGCGGTCATTCAGTCTCTCTCTGCCTCTCTCCACCGTCGGACGTGTGCTACTGCTCTTTCTCTCCGCGGTTTACATTCTTAATTATTTTCATACACGGCGATCGGAATTGAGTGTCATCGGCAACAATAACAATGCCACCGCGTACATCATCGATCACTTCTCAATTATTAGTTATTGATAATCGATCGATCGGCCTGGATTAATTGTGCGCCAAACTCTCGGGTCAAAAACAAAAAAGTTGCCGCCGGCCAAAACAAAAAAAAAAAATTTACCGCGCGTTCCAAAAAAAAAAAATCAATTTCATCAATCAACTTTTTTTTTAAGTGCTAAAAAAAAAAAATCAATCGATTGGGAATTAATTACAGCGTTTCATCAACGCAGACAGAAATAATTATGGTGAGTTAACGGTATAATTAATTTTTTTTTTTAATTATTAACCGGAAGAAGAAATTTTTTTTTTTTTTTTTTGCGTTGAGTATTTTAATTTTTATAGGTCAATGGAATTTCTTTTTCTTTCAATGTGTTGTGCGTTATGATTGATGTTCGCTGAGCAGACGACCTTCAACCACTTTTAATATTAATCACCGCGATGGACTTTTTTTTCATTTTTATTATTATTTTTTGTGTTGTGGGGGAAAACTGAAGGTGGAAATAGCCTTCGATTATCGCGTTTTTTCCCGCCGTCCGTTCGTTTGTTTACGAGAAAACTGCGGTGGAAGTTTGGAAAAAAAATAATAAGCGGAACACGACCAAGTTGTGTTAGAATTACACGCGCGTTGGTCGTGCTTTGTAAAATAAAAGAGTAAATAGAATTATGCGAGAAGCAGCCGGGTGTTAATTGATGCACGTGCGTTATGGTCGTGTTTTATAAATTTATAAAATTTGGAATTGTTTTTTTTTTCGTACAAGTTAAATTTTTGAAAAGCATAAAACGACCGAGTTTGGTTAAATTTACCTGTGCTTTGGTCGTGTATTGTAAATTTAATGGATACGTAGAATTATGCGATAAGCGGCCGAGTTATATTGGACGGACGTGCGCTATGGTCGTGTTTTGTAAATTTATAAAAGTTAGAATCCGAGAAAGTCGAATATCTGTTGATTTTCTGTTGGAGCTAGTTATAGTCGCCAATTATTTTACTTAGTCGCCAAATGATAAAACTTAGTCGCCAATGATAAAACTTAGTCGCCAATCATCCGATTTAGGCGCCAATGATTAAGTTTAATTTATTCGCCAATATTAGAATTTCGTGTGTGTTGGTCGTGTATTGTAAATTTAATTGTTAATAGAATTATGCGAGAAGCGACCGAGTTACGTGTATTACCAGCAGAAGGTGGTTTTGTTTCGCTGATTTGGAAACGTTTTGGTAAAGCGAAAAACGACCGAATGTTTTTAAATTTACATAGGAGTTGGATTTCACTTGCTGAAAAGGTTAAATTGCGCGTTTTAAGCTGTAAACGACCGACTTACATTGAATCTGTTTAACAGTTGGTTGTGTTTGGGATATTCTTTTAAAGTTTAATGTTCTGCGAGAATCGACTGCGTTACGTTGGTTTTCGATTAAAGTTGGTTGTATTTTGAATTACTGAAGTGTCCCAATTTTTATTTTCGTCGCCATCTTTGTTTACTTTTTTTTTTAATATATTTTAAGAGGTCAATTTGATTATTTTCTATTATTGTCTGATGGTTCGATCCGCAATTGTTTGGTTTGAGTCGCCAATGTCGAGATTGAATCGGCTCATTTTCATTGTTATTAACGAGTCAATTTCTTTTTAGATTTTATTATTGGTCGCCAATTATCACGATTTAGTCGCCAAATTTTTTTTTTTAAGAGGTTTTGTGATTTTCTTTTTTTTTAGTCGCCAGTTGGAGAATTTTAGGCGCCATTATTAAATTTAATTGTTCAATTAATTTTTAATGAGTGAACCTAAATTTTTTTTTAAAAAAAATTATTTAATCGCCAATTTCCGCATTTGGTCGCCATTTAATATTTTTAGTCGCCAATTATAAGATTTAGTCGCCAATTTTTAATTTTGATCGCCATTTTTTTTGTTTTTGTTTTGTTTTAAAGTTTTATGAGTTCGTGATTTACATCATCATTAATTTGCATAATAATTATTGTAGCCTCATGAAGGGGTGGGGGGCGGGGCTTATTAATTTGATGCTTTTTCCAAAACGTAGAATCGGGGTTTTGAACCTGATCTGAGCCTGCATTCCTTCGCTCTCCTATTCCTATTCACTCTCTCCATTTCACCTAATAAAAACGATAATCGAGAGGTGTTCTCGGGTGACGGGGGGAGGCAGGTGCGCATGCGCTAGCCCTTGACCTCCATCCGCGCAGGGGTGGTGGTGGGTGGGGACAGGAAGCGCCGTCATTAACATAAATATTAATAATGGGTCGAAAATGTTCTAATATAAAAGTGGAGTAGAAAACGCGGAGCAAGGTCGTTGGGGGGGGACCCCACACCCGACCCACTATGACACGAAAAGAGGAAGTGGATGTGGCGACTAATATTTACAACTGGCGACTAAAAATTGTATTTATTTTTTTTGAAGCTTTAACTTTCCTTTACAAAATGGCGTCTAAAGAATGCATTAAAATTAGGGTTTTAAATTATTAATTTTAGTCGCCAGTTATCAGATTTAGTCGCCACCTATATAATATTTAGTCGCTGATTGGAATAATTAAGCGCGCGTTGGTCGTTGTTTTGTAAATTTTAATAGAAAGTATAGTTTCGCGAGAAGCGACCGAGTTGTATTGGATGCACGTGGGTTATGGTAGCTTTTTGTTAAATGCCAAACCTTCGAATGATACGCGAGAAACGGCCGAGTTACGTTGACTTTTTATAGGAGATGAGTGTATTTCGCATAAAATTGTAAAAAAAAAAAAATTTTGGTATTTAGCGGAAAACGACCGATATAAATAGGATTTTCACGTGCGTTGGTCGCCTTCGTGTGAATTAAGAAGTCCTGGATAATTTAATGTTACAAAATGTTAATTTGCGAAAAACGACCGAGTAAAACTGATTCTCCTATACACTTTGCTCTATTACGCCTAATAAAACCTAAGAGTTTTTAGATAGCCGAGAGGTTTCAGAATTAGGTTTATTATTATTCTGCGAGAAAGGACCAACTCTTATTGAGTTTACCTAGGATTTGGTTGGGCTTCGCGTATATGTTTTGAAACATTATTAAGCAGAAAATTACCGAACTATATTGAATTTGTATAAGAGTTGGTTGTGTTCGCCAATACAAGTACATGTAGTTTCAAATAAATTTATTATTATGCGAGAAACGACCAACTCCTATCGAGTTTTACATAATATTTGGTTGGGTTTCGCTATAATATGTTTCAAAAGTTAAATCACCGCTTGTTAAGCAGAAAACTACCGAACTATATTGAATTTGTATAAGAGTTGGTTGTGTTCGCCAATACAAGTAGTTTCAAATAAATTTATTATTATGCGAGAAACGACCAACTCCTATCGAGTTTTACATAATATTTGGTTGGGTTTCGCTATAATATGTTTCAAAAGTTAAATCACCGCTTGTTAAGCAGAAAACTACCGAACTATATTGAATTTGTATACGAGTTGGTTGTGTTCGCCATTACAAGTGGTTTCAAATAATTTTATTATTATGCGAGAAAGAACCAACTCCTATTGAGTTTACATAAAATTTGGTTGGGTTTCGCTTACATGTTTAAAAAGTTCAAATCACCGCTCGTTAAGCAGAAAACTATCCAACTATATTGAATTTGTATATGAGTTGGTTGTGTTCGCCAATATATGTGAAGGTATTTTTCCTCCCGTAGACTCGCGTTGAATTTTCTGCTAATTAGACTCGAACATTCCATTTACGAGTTTCGAACTTTCGACTATAATAATAACATTGAACATTAATTTTTCTTCTCTTATAAAAAAAAAAAAAAAAATTTCAAGTACATTTTTTTTGTATTGTTAAATTGAATATGTTTTTGATTTGACCTTTCATCGTTTTTCGTTCCGGTTTTTCTTCCTATTCAACGTCGAAGCTACGTGCGCCTCCCCCTCTCACCTCACTTTCTGTTTCAAATCCGGTTCTTTTGTTTTTCTACGTCACGAGGAGAGGGATGGGGGGGGGGGGATTTTGGGTCGAAGCTCCCGCCTGACCCTCTTCTACTGTAGGACCCCCTTCAATGCTCACCCTCTCAGTGTGTTATTGTTTTTCGCCCTTGACCATCGCAGCTGACCGCTCTCTACCTGCCCTTTTAGTTTAAGGCGTTGGCCCTTTCACTACGTCCTTCACTCCTTGTTATTGTTTACCTGCCCTTGACCCCGTCTCTCGTCTTAGGACCTCTTTGAGCTCGGCCATTACTTTCGCTCCCCGAGCACGTCCTCAACTCTATTTATACTCTCTGCGCAACTCGTAAAGATTCACTTCACTCGCTTCACTCACTCGGCTCAGTAAGTACAAATGTCGTCTTAGTACAATTCAAATTATTTTTGGGTAACGTTTTAATTTTAGGTAACGTTCATTTTTTTTTAGTGAGTGTTGAATTTTTTTTAGTGCACGTGAATTTTTTTTTTTTTTTTTTAGGAAATGTTGTTGAGCTTTTTTAGGTAGACTACTTAATATCTAATAATTTTTTTTAGTGCACGTGGAATTTTTTTTTTTAGTAAATATTTAATTTTTAAGTATCTGTACCTGGTACTGTACCTGGGTTTTTTTTAGTGAAAATTGAATTTCTTAGTAAGCACTAATTTTTTTTTTTTTTTAGTACAGTAAATATTGTTCCTTTTTTTCGGTAGGCCTACTTGATATCTAATGATTTTTTTTAGTGCACGTGGACATTTTTTTTAAGTAAATCTTTTTAAGTACCTGTACCTGGTAATTTTTTTTTAGTGAAAATTGAATGTCTTAGTAAGCACTAATTTTTTTTTTTTTAGTAAATTTTTTTAATTTTATTTTTTTAGTGAACATTGAATTTTTTTATTGCGCACTGATTTTTATTTTTTTTTTAGGAAAAATTTTTATTTTTTATATTTAGTAAACACTTAAATTTTCAAATCAACATTTTAGTAAAATGTGTTCGGACTAAAAATTTTAATGCACACTAAAATTTTTCATCAACTAAATCGACGGGGAACTAAGCTATTTAGTTTTTTTTTTTTTTAGTGAACATTGAATTTTTTTTTTTTTTAGTGCGCACTGAATTCTTTTAGGAAGAATTTTTTTTAGTGAGCTTTAACATTAGATAATTTAACACTTATTTGTACTATGTAAAAAAAAAAAACTAAACGAAAATTTTTTTTAGTGGACCTTTTTTGTTGTTTAGAAAACACTAATTTACGTTAAGCAAACACTTTTTTTTTTTCTTCCCCTTTCTTTAGTAAACATTTATTTAGTAACTGTTACATTTCGTATTAACTTTGTCTCTCATTATTTACTTAAGTGGTGTATTTACTTATGTAAATTTGTTTGTTTACCTTAACCTCTAAAAATAATTATTTAAGTCTATTATTAACTAAACTGGGATTTTCCCGACTTAATTTTTTCTTTTTTTAGTTTGTATCACTAAGCAAATATATATATATATTTTTTTAGCAACACTAAACATTTTTTTTTATTCACTCGCTAATTCAACTCAATTATTTTTTTAATCGTTTTTTGTGCTTAGTATGTAACAATTCTTTTTCCTCGTAGACGCGTAAACAAATGACGTCATCCTCCGCGCTTCCACTTTTAGTCCTTCACTTAACTCTTGTTGTCACGTGAAAAACACCTTTTATCTTAAAAAAAAAGATTTAACCGTAACATTTAGTCATCATTTAAGTGTATCACACGCTTCCTGCACGTGCAAATTAGCATATTATATGAGGTGAATTTTAAAAGAGGGAAATTTTTAATTAATTAAAAGAAAAAAATGGTTTAAGTGGAATTTAAAATGGGATTTTTTTTTAAGTTGAACTTAAGTTTTAATTAAAAAAATTTAAATTTTAAGGAAAAAAAATTTTTTTTTTTAAGTTGTGAGTTTTAAGTGATGAATTATTATTGTTTAGTGTGCGAGGTTGTGTAGCGAGTATTTAACAGCTTAGTAATTGTAACTTGTGTTATTATTATTATAATTATAATAATTAAAAAGTTAATCAATTTTTGTTAGGCGAATATTGTATTTCTATTTCATCGCTTTGATAAGTGCATTAATAATTAGTGTTTATTATTGTTTTATATATGTACACTTTAACACTTATGAGGCTGATGAGGCTGATGAGTGGAGGTGGAAATAGATAAGAGAAACGCGAGAAGAAAAGATGGAACTTTTTTTAGTTCAAATTTCTTGGGATTAATTTTTTAAGTAGAGATTTAAGGGAGGAGAATGTGTCGACATTTATTTTTTGGTTAAGTTTACCTGCGCTTTGGTCGTGTATTGTAAATTTAATGGATACGTAGATTATTATGTTTAAAGCGACCGAGGTATATTAGATGCACGTGTGTTATGGTCGTGTTTTGTAAAATGTAAGAGTTAATAGAATTATGCGAGAAGCAGCCCAGTGCTATTTGATGCACGTGCACTGTGGTCGTGTTTTGTAAATTTATAAAATTTTTGGAATTGGTTTTTTTTTTCGTACAAGTTAAATTTTTGAAAAGCATAAAACGACCGAGTTTTTATAAGTTTACCTGTGCTGTGGTCGTGTATTGTAAATTTAATAGATACGTAGAATTATGTAAGAAGCGACCGAGTTATATTAGATGCACGTGCGCTATGGTCGTGTTTTGTAAATTTATAAAATTTGGAATTTTTTTTTTTTTTGGTATAAGTTAAATTTTTTAAAAGCATAAAACGACCGAGTTTGGTTAAGTTTACCTTAGCTTTGGTCGTGTATTGAAAATTTAATGGATACGTAGATTATTATGCTTAAAGCGATCGAGTTATATTAGATGCACGTGCGATATGGTCGTGTTTTGTAAATTTATAAAATTTTTGGAATTGGTTTTTTTTTTTCGTACAAGTTAAATTTTTGAAAAGCATAAAACGACCGAGTTTTTATAAGTTTACCTGTGCTGTGGTCGTGTATTGTAAATTTAATAGATACGAAGAATTATGCAAGAAGCGACCGAGTTATATTAGATGCACGTGCGCTGTGGTCGTGTTTTGCAAATTTATAAAAGTTAGAATTCGAGAAAGTCGAATATCGTTGATTTTCTATTGGAGTTGGTTATAGTCGCCAATTATAATACTTAGTCGCCAATCATCGGATTTAGTCGCCATTTTAAATGTTACATTAAATTTTCTAAAATTGAGCCTCAAATTTTAGTCGCCAATTGTTAAACTTAGTCGCCAATAATTAATTTTAGTCGCCAATAATTAAGTTTAGTCGCTAATATTAGAATTACGAGTGTGTTGGTCGTGTTTTGTAAATTTAATTATTAACAGAATTATGCGAGAAGCGACCGAGTTACGTGGATTACCAATAGAAGATGGTTTTGTTTCGCTGAATTGAAAACATTTTGGTAAAGCGAAAAACAACCGAGATTATATTGGATTTTCTATTGGAGTTAGTCGCCAATGATAAAACTTAGTCGCCAATCATCCGATTTAGGCGCCATTTAAAAGTTTCATTTTTAATATTTAGTCGCCAATAATTAATTTTAGTCGCCAATAATTTAATTCAGTCGCCAGTATTAGAATTACGAGTGTGTTGGTCGCGTAATGTAAATTTAATTGTTAATAGAATTATGCGAGAAGCGACCGAGTTCTATTGAATGCACGTGCGTTATGGCTTTGATTTTTAAAAAGAATTATTAAAACGTTTGAATGGTATTCTGCGAGAAGCGACCGAGTTACGTGGATTACTAATAGAAGATGGTTTTGTTTCGCTTGAATTGAAAACATTTTGAACTTTTCAAGTGCTAAGAGTGTGAATTTTGCCATTAAAAAGAGTAGGCTACATTTAAAAAGTCCCTCATATTAAATTTTTTTTCTTAAGTATAAAATTTTGTCGGGTAAATTTCAAAAGGAAAAGTGAGAGATGAGTTTCATTATTTTTTTTTTTTAAGTGGCGTGTTCACTTAAGTGTGTTTTCTATGTTTTTGAATTGCGTGCGAATTACTATGTAAACTATAATTATTTTATTTTCGCTGATGTAACACTATTATTATTATCTAATATTAAAAAAAAGGGCCGCCAAAGGGAGGGAGGGTTCAAACCCCGCCCCATTCACTAAAACCAACACTAAACTTTTTTTTATAATTTTTTTCTAGGGCCCCAACAACCTGTTGTCCAACATGGCGGCTGATGACGTGACGGAGCACTCCGTGCAGAACCTCTACCTCAGCGCCCTCTTCACCGTCAACGTCACAAGTAAGTAACATATAACCGGAAGTGCATTAAGACCGTGAGATAGAAAGGTGACGCAACCAACTTGCTAATTAGCAGCCCTGTAATCGCGAAGAGAGTGCAATTAGACCTCGCTCGCTAATTACATCTGCTCTTTCGTAATAATAATAATAATTGCACCCCGCGAGCTCCGCCCAGTTACTAGGCGAAACCTAACTCCGCCTACCTAGCGAAAAAGTTTTAGTCCCGCCTACCATTGGCTATACATGGGTTTTTTCTATGGGGGAAATTTATTACTATAACGGTTCAAATTTTAATGATATAAGCCCCGCCTCCTATTTGATTATAACGGTAATTTTTAAATCCGTAAATTAAGTCCCGCTTTCCATTCGATTTCTATTGAGCTGTTTTAACCTCCGTTGCTATGGAAATTACTGTACTTAATTTTTATTTTTTTGGAAGCTCCGCCTCCCATTTACTTTAACATTACGGGTTTATTTTTAGCATTATAATTTCTCTCATTCACTTTAACAGTGTCATTGAATTTCTATCGTGTTTTAAGCCCCGCCTCTCGAGTGCCTCCACGCACTCACTTTGGGAGTGTAGACCAAAATGTCGTGGGCTAAATGTCGCTTTCTCCGGGATTTTTAGTGTGACCTAAATGTCGTTTTAGTTATTTAAACTTTGCGTGGATTAAATGTCGTTTTTTTTTTTTTTTTTAAAAAAAAGGTGCAGTTTAAGAGTAGACCAAATGTCGTTTTAAAAGGTTGTTAAAGTTCGCTCAAGTTTTAGTGAACTAAAAAAAATTTATGTTTAGTGTGTACTAAAAAGTTTCAAAGCGGAAGCGAGCAAAATTTGAGATTTAAAACGTGTAGTTTTTTTTTTTTTTGCTTTAATTTCTGAAGCTCCGCCTCCCATTGCTTTTAACATTGGCCGTTCGAATGTTTTTGATTACAATTGAAAAGTAATAATATTAATTAATTAATTATGTTTCCTTTAATTTTTTTTTATTATTATTTATTTTTTCCTCCATCATTAATTATAATTTCGATCTCATCTGCCTCCCCCTCCTTTCCGCCACCCATCATTACCACCCCCAATAGTTCCGCTTTCCATTCATGTAAAAAATTGCGCGACTCATCTGGCCCCGCCCCCTCTCATTACGCTCCCATTGAAATCGAATCTCATCGAACCCCAGCCCCGCCTCTTCACCTTCGACCACGCCACGCCTTCTCTTCTGACGTCATTCGATGGGCAAAAAAAATATTTAATTTCTTTCAATGAAATTAATTTTTTTTTCTTCCTTTTATTGTTTGTAATGGAGATGGGCGAATGAGTCAGTTCCGGCAGGCGAGTGACGTCAGTCAAGGCGAAGGCCACTCACTCACTCACTTTGCCTGCTGACCGTTAGCAATGTGTATGAGGCTCCCCCTGGGGAGGGCGACTGACGTAATGGCCTCCCGTCTGCAATTACGTAAAGTGATTTATTAGTGTTAATTTTAGACTCTCATTAAGGAAAGTAATATTTATTATTATGACAAAAATAGATGAGTCCGCACAATTTACAATAGAAAAAAAAAATAATAATAGTAAAAAAATTTAGAAGGAAAAAAAATTTAAATTTCGAAAGAATAAAAAAAAGAATTTCGGTTGCATGTAAAATGTATTTTAAAAAAAAATTAAATTAAAAAAAAAAAAAAAAAAAAAATACGAAAAAATTGAATTACACAAAAAAATTAAATTTAAAAAAAAAAAAATTTAAATTTCAAAAAAAAAAAATTTAAATTTCAAAAAAAAAAATACAAAAAATTGAATTACTGTGCAAAAAAATTAAATTTCAAAAAAAAAATAGAAAAAAATTAAATTTTTTAAAAAAAAATACAAAAAAATTAAATTTTAAAAATTTAAATTTAAATTTAAAAAAAAAAATTTAATTTCGAAAAAAAAAAAATCTATTTTTTTTTTACCATAATTATTATTATTGAATCTGGCATCACTGCCATAATAATTCCCCCTGAATGAACCCTGAAAAGCGAGTGATCCTGGTTGAACGACATAGGTGACCGGATCTGGCGCCTCGGATTTCCCCAGCAGCCTCAGCGGCGACCGTTACCCCTCCGCTCCGGTTGTTTCTTTGGAAGGATAATGGAGTTGGGGAGGGGGGGGGGAGATGGGCGTGGGCGGGAGGAGGAAGCGGAAGTGGTTGAGTAAGCGCGGCGCGTGATAATCTATATTTCTAGTGAACGCAATTACTCCTCTGACGTCATCGATGTCGTTTTTCGAGAAACAAAAACAATACTTAAGAACTTTTCTTTTCTCTTTTCCCATTGCAGCTCCTTCTCCATCGGCAGCGGAAGATTTCGTCGTCTTCAGTAAGTACACTAAACCTTTTACGTTTAATTAATATAGTTAAGACGTTTTAAGTTTAATTAAATGGAATGAAAAGTAAACGCAGCTGGTGCGGAACGTGTTGGTTGGGTAAACGCGTTTTAACGCTTGAAAAAAACGCGGGCAAAAACGCGACTAGAAAAGTGTGTACTATTATGCGGATTTTAGTTTTCACTAAACTGAAAAGTGTGATTTTTTTTTTAAGTACAGTATTGGGAGAGCTTCACTAAAGAATATTTTTAGTAGTTTAGTGCGTACCGTACTAAAAACCGTATTTAAGCTATAGTTAAAACTTTAAACTTATTTTAGTGGACCCTAAAATTGGTTGAAATTTCGATGTTAGTGATTACTAAAAATGCTCAAAATTTTGATTTTAGCGATTACTAAATTATTGCTTTTCAAAAAAAATTTTAATTTTAGTGAACACTAAAAACTCTTCAACTCGTTTTAGTGAGAGCTCTAAGTGAATCTTAGTAATTACTGGAGTACTAAAATTGATTTCAATTTTAGTGATTACTAAAAATAGTCAAAATTTCGATTTTAGCGTTTACTAAAATTGCTTTAAAAAAAAAATCTATCTTAGTGAACACTAAAAACTGCTCAACTCGTTTTAGTGAGCCCTAATACTTACCTAAAAATGAATCTTTAGTAATTACTAAAATTGCTTAAAATTTTAATAATTTTATTGAACACTAAAATTGAACAATGTATAGGGTAATTTGCTATAAACTACAGTTTTAAGGAACCCTTAAAATTTTAGTGAGCCCTAAAGTTACCTTAAAATTTTTTAGTGGAATTCTCATTTTTTTTCTTTTTTTGCCTTTAAAAATTTTCGATGACTAATTTTGCGAAAAAAAAAAAAAGCTAAAATTTTTAGTGCGTCACTTTTTATTTTATTTGCAATTTTTATCTTAAAAATCGTCTTTTTAAATAACAATAATAGGTCAAATTTCACCCCAAACAAAAAAACCAATAGAATCCAGTTTTTAAAAGACAAAAAAAAAAATCCTCTTTTTTCTGGTACCTACAGTATATTGTATTGGGGAGATGAAGTTTGACCTTTTTTTTTTTCTCGTCTCCACTTATTTAATTTTAACAATAATTATTAATAGTTTTCAACAGAAAAATTCTCCCCTTTAAAAATCAAAAAAAAAAAAAATCCCCTTAAAACCAGTCACAACAATAATAATAATAATAGTAATGAATTCCCCATAGAGTTTAGGTCACCGTTTATCCCGATGCGCTCACCTTCCGCTCCCCACCTATCTCAACCTACCGTTCCTCCAGCGCTACCTATGCGCTCAGCACGTGGAGCTCGTTCATAAACGCCGTCCTCACCCAACACCACCACGTTTTTTCGTCCTCGCTGATAACGAACCACGCGCTGCACTCTTATCTACCGCTCTCTCTCCTTGTTATTGTTGAGAGGCAAAATAATATAATAATATTATCGATATAATCAATTTCGTTTTATCAGCTGGAAAATTCGATTGGTATTTATTGATTTTTTGTTAATTGAAGGTAACCCAGCTAAAATCCACAGGATCGTCGAGACAGTGGGCATCGTCGCAGCACTAGCAGTGGGAGCCATCATTATCATCGGAGTCGCATTCATCATGAGGTAACCATTCACTTAACAATAATTAACACTAATTAATATTAAATATTTAAGTGTGTGTTTTAGAGATATGGAGTTTAGATAATGCGTTTCGAGTGCGCTATTGTTAGTGTGCGTGAGGGGAGTTGCACAATTTAGCGAGTTTAGGGCTTGTTTAGTGTACGATTTATGAGTTTAAGGGTTGTTTTAGTGCGGTTTAGTTAGTGCTACCAGCTTAGGAGATGTTTTCCAAGTGTTTAGTGAATACTATTTAAGTTTAGGGGCTCTTTATGAGGAGTTTAGTGAATGTTTTTCCCGTTTAGAGATAGTTTTGTGAAGTTTAGTGAGCGTTCTTCTAGATTAGGGGTGCTTAAGAGTAGTTTAGAGGACATTGTGCGAATTTATGGATTGTTTAGTGGAGTTTATGGAGTGTTTTACTAGTGTTTAGTGTGTTTTATTGAATTTAGTGAACGTTTTGCTGAGTTTAGGGGAGTTTGGTGAGCGTTTTAGGAGTTTAAAGGTTGTTTAGTAATTATTGTAAGTGTTTAGGAGTTGTTTAGTGGACGTTTTACGAGTGTAGGAGTAGTTTAGTTAGTGTTTTAGTGTAGTTTAGTTAGTGCTACTAGTTTAGGAATTGTTTTCCAGGTGTTTAGTAAATATTACGTGAGTTTAGTGTTTGTTTAAGAGGAGTTTAGTGGACGTTGTGCGAATTTAGGGATTGCTTTGCTAGCCTCTGGACTGTTTTGTTTGAGTTTAGTGAACGTTTTGCTGAGTTTAGGGATTGGTTAGGGGGAATTGGTGAGCGTTTTAGGAGTTTAAAGGTTGTTTAGTAGATATTTTAAGTGTTTAGAGAGTCGTTTAGTGGACGTTTTGCGAGTGTAAGGGGTTGTATTAGTAGAGTTTATTTAGTGAAGTAGACTTGAAATTTAGTGCAGTTATTTGAGAAATTATAAACGAATATTATTTTAGGCGTCGTGAAAGTTTAGTCAAGCTCTACTTTTATTTTAGTGGGCCACATTACTATTGTGGTTGTGAGTGTTCGGATAGTCGGTGTGCACTTGAACTAGGAAAAACAACTTCCGAGTGCACATGAACTTTCCGAACACACTCTACTACTGTACATGTGTGACCTAATTAGTGTTTAATTATTATTATTATTATTGTTTTTAGTAAGCTTCGTAAACGTCAGGCGGCGTCCGCGTCGGACCCCGAGGAGTTGTCGGGCTGCGAGGTTGTCATGGAAACCAATATGGCGTCGCTGGCCGCGCAGCAGCAGCACGTGCAGGAGGCCAACATCCCCCACTACGACATCAAACACGTGAGTCATGACGTCACACTTTCTTTACTATTATTATAAGAGGGGAGAGGTGGGCGGGGCGATCATTCCTTAGGGTGGGTTGACCCCCCGTGGGTGAAGGTGAGACCCGTTAGAGGGCGTGACCTCTTCTCACGCTCAGCTAACAATAACATTATAGCCTCGGCTTACGCGGGATCGCGTTCTACGAGGGTCCTGCGATCTTTAAAAATCAAATGTCGAAGAGATTTAATAATTTTAAGTTTTAGTTTACGCATGCGCATGAAACTTGTTAATTTTTTTGTTTTTGTATGGTGTTTGTGAGCTTACGTAATGGCGCGCGCGGGTCAAAAACTCTTTTGATTTCGCCATTGCATGTTAACCCCAATGGGAATAATAATTTGGTAGCAGGAATTCCATAGTCTAATAATAATATTGAGCAAGCGGTGTTGTTGTTGTGCACACGACGACCACACGCAACGCGTGACTCATTCAGCTCGGCTTTCTTACGCGGAATTGGCTTAATTCTTTTTCTCGGCTATGCAGGAAGCATCCACCTCCTTTGGCTTAAACACCTTATTTGGTTTCTTTATGCTTGATTCTTAATTCTTTTATGGCTATGCAGGAAGCATCCACCTGTTTAAGCTTAATCATGGCTTTTGGTTTCTTTATGCTTTATTGTAATTCTTTCACGGTTATGCAGGAAGCATCCACCTGTTTTGGTTTAATCATGCCTTTTTGGTTGCTTTACGCTTTATTAATTTTTCTTTGCTCGTTATGCAGCAAGCATCCATCTTCTTTGGCTTAAACCCCTTGTTTGGTTTCTTTATGCTTGTTTCTTAATTCTTTCACGGCTATGCAGGAAGCATTTACCTGGTTGGTGTTGTTGTGCAGGAAACGACCAGCTACTTTTGCTTAGTCACCTTATTTGGCTGCTTTTCGTTTAAATTTCGCTTTTTCTTTTTCTCGCTACGCAGGAAAAGACCAGCTGGTAGGGCTGCGTCATTCTCGTCGTTCGCTTTTCGCATAATCCGTTTCTCCGCTTGTGTTTTGCAATAATATTAAACCGGATTTTTTTTTGTTAGTTTCATTTTCAAAAGAACTTTTTTTTGCTTTTTAGTGGGAAATCGATTTTAGTGGAACACATTTCTTCATTATTCATTAATTTTTTTAATGGAAATAATTAACTTTCGGTTTAAACTCGCACCGTCTCGCATGTCGTTTTTAGAATGTTAAATTTTGCTGGTGAACTAAATGTCGTGGGCTAAATTTCGTTTTTCCTAAGACTTTAGAGTGACCTAAATGTCGTTTTAGTATACTGTATATAGCTTAAACTTTTGCGAAGTTTTAGTGAACTAAAAGTTTCAAGTGGTCTAAATTTCGGTTTTCCTAGATTAAAAATTTTATAGTGAACTAAATGTCGTTTTAGTACTCGTATAGCTTCGTAGGTTAAACTACGCGTGGACTAATTGTCGGTTTAAAAGCTTTAAAACCTTAAGTCGTTTTAGTGAACTAAATTTTTGGGTTTTAGTGTGCTAAATTTTGAAGTAGACTAAAATGACAGTGGGCTTTCGTTTTTCTAAAAATAAAATTTTTAGTGTGACTCAAATGTCGTTTTGATAGAATTATTTGAGTGACTCAAATGTCGTTTTCATAGACTAAATTTCAGAGTGACTCAAATGTCGTTTTTATAGACTAAATTTCAGAGTGACTCAAATGTCGTTTTCATAGACTAAATTTTTTGAGTGACCTAAATGTCGTTTTCATAGACTAAATTTCAGAGTGAGTCTAATGTCGTTTTATAGGATAAAATTTTAGTGACTTAAACGTCGCTTTCATAGGCTAAATTTTAAAAGTGATCTAAATGTCGTTTCCTTCCCACACTCCCTTTTGATGGAATATTCATACTAACCGGAAGTTGTTTCCTTGTTGTTGTTAGGTGTACTCTATAACGGGCGTGATTGCGTCATCTCCGCCGCTGAAGAGCAAACGCAGCTTCAAGGCGACGCTCATCCCCAACTTCCTGAAGAAGAAGGGGGCGGCGCTGACGTCATCGTCGCCGGCGCACAAGGACCTGGCCTGCGTGCACGAGGCCCTCAAGAAGGACCTCAGCCGCATCTACGTCTACTGACCACTCGCCGCCATCCTCTCCACTTCCTGTTCCACTTCCTTCTTCAGCAACTAGTCCTATCTCGTCTTCCGATTAATCGATTTGGATCGATCGATTAATCGATTATCGTGTACATAGATAATCGATTCGTGTGTGCCTGCCTATGAAGTGAATGTGTGACCGCGCCTGCGCAGAACAATTTTTTTTTCCTTTTACTACGTGTACTTCCGTCTTCCTACTGCAACGCGCATGCGCGAGTGAATTAAATGAGAGAGAATTATTATAATTAAGATTTTTGCATTGTAAATGATTTCATAATTATTATTGTTTTATTTTTGCGTGTGCTGTGACGTCATTAGTCGAATAAAAATAAATTATCATTTTCATTTACGACGCCATCTTGCTTTTTTATTTTCGCTTAACCGGAAATTGGTTTTATGGCAATTTTTATTTTTATTACGACGCCATTTTGGATTATTAATTATTTTTTTTCCGTATTTAAGGCTTTGTTATTATGATTTTTTATGGGCTTTTTTTATTATTTTAATTGACGATGATAAGGCTAATTATTTTAGGGAAATGAAAGGAGAATAATGGGAGGGGAAAAAATTGAAATTAATTAGTAATGAATTAACAAAATCATAGTTTTTTTTTTTTGGGGGGGGGGGGGGGGGCGAAATTGAGATAAAAAAAAATTAATTAAAAATAAATAAATAAAAAAATTAATTAAAAATAAATAAATACAAAAATTAATTAAAAATAAATAAATACAAAAATTAATTTAAAAAAAATAAATACAAAAATTAATTAAAAAAATTAATTAAAAAAATAAACAAAAAAAAAAATAAGCAAATAAACTAATAAAAAAAATAATTAAAAATTATGCAAAAATTAATAAATAAATAAATAAAATGAATTAAAAAATAAATAATAAATAAAAAAATTAAATAGAAAAATAAAAAAAATAATTAAAAAA
>JAQGAZ010002043.1:0-21312 GCA_034692225.1 Polydesmus complanatus | reverse complement strand
CGCAAAAAAAAATCAATAGACGGCATCTTGTTTCATGGTCGAAACCGGTTTCCAGACTGTGAAACCGAGCTCCGATGAAACACTTGAAACACACCATTTTTTTTTTTTTTACAACAACAATTGTATCAAATTCTGTTTTTTTTTTTTTTTTATATATATTATGTTTTTCGAAGCAATAAAAGGCCGACATTTTATATATCTGATTTCTCTTTTTCTTTTTTCTCTCTCTACAAAACTTGTATAATAATAGATTCGAGAGGACTGGAAATACGTAGCTATGGTCATCGATCGTTTGCAATTGTACATTTTCTTCACGGTGACTACGGCCGGAACTATAGGCATCTTGATGGACGCTCCGCACATATTCGACACGGTGGATCAAGAAAAGATTATTCAAATCTACACCGGACTAGGTGCCGGCGGTTGAAAAAATGTCAGCGGAAAATTCCAAACTCCAAAAAATGAAAATTATTATAAACAACAACAACAAACAAAAAAATTGTATTATTAATAATAATAATAATAATAATAAAAAAAAATCCGAGTAAACTTAGAAGAAGTAACAACAACAATTAAAAAAGAAAGAAGAAAAAAGAACACATTTACAACGCCGTGTATTTAAAATAATAGGAAATGACGTCATCAGTTAACCCCTCAACTTCCTTCGGAATGACGTCGGGCGAATGTGTCTTTTTTAAAACAATTTTTTTTCTTTTTCAACAAATCGAAAAAACAACAAAACAACAAGAAGGAGAAAGTGCAACAATCTATTGTTTTTCGATTTGAAGGATTTTCATTTTTAACTAAAAAAAAAAAATAACAACTAGAGTTAAATAATTGTTTGTTGAGTTTGTTGAATATTCTCTCTCTCTCTCTCTTTCTCTCCTTTTTTCTATAGAGGATTTTCCGCGTGTGTGATAATATTGATGAAAACGCGCATCGAAAACAACACACGTGAAAAACACAAGCAGCGCCAGCGTTTGTAAAATTTGAAGAAAAAAAAAAACAATTGTTTTCTTTTTTTTGATTTTTTTGTGAAACTCAATAACAAAAAAAAAAAAAAAAAAGCGCCTATAACGCGCATGCGCTATTCAGATTATATATAAATATATTATATAAATATTATAAATAGTTAGTCTTTAACAAAAAACAACCCAATCTCCTTTCTGCCCTAACCTCTCACACATACACACACATAAAAACAATGTACACACAAAAACAATTCTCATTGTTATAATTACAATTTTACATCGGTTAACATTTTCTTTTTTCTCTCATATAATGTATAAAAAAAAAAAATTTAATGTTGGTTATTTAGTTGTCTGGATACCAACTTCCGGTGTGGGTTTCATTCATATTTAAACATCACAATCGTGTATGTGTATTATAGAAGGGATCTCTTAAATAATCAATGAGATAAAAACAACAACAACAACATGGCTTTTTTTTTAACTTTAATATATAATTTAATTTTATTGTATTTTTTTTAGCTTTGTTTTTATCTTTAAAAAAAAAAAACAATTATTATTAACCTCAAAAAAAAAAAAAATTTTTTTTTTACAATGCTTTTTAAAAAAATAAAAAATATCTCTCACCACTAACAACCTTTTCCCACCATCTCTTGACCTACCCTCATCCCTCCCAAAGCCCTTACCCCACTTAACACCGGAGACAATGGACGACGACGACGACGGCGGAGTTTAATCCAAGAAAAAAAAAAAAAAATAGAAGCAAAAGGGAAAAAAAAAAAAATTGTCTTCTCTCGATAAGAGAAATCATCGATGTAGTGACTTTGATTGGTGATAACGTCCATCTTCGTGACGTGTGCAGCGCCCTTAATCGGATGAACCTTTCATCTTGGAGAAAGCTCAAAGTAAATCTCTATTACCTAAGCCTCACTTTCATCCCACCCCCCTCTCCTTACCACACTCGTTCATCTCCTCCTATTCCTCCTTCCTTTTACCAAACACGTGTAACAATAGGCTCCCCGAAATAAACAACGGGAGGGGTTGAAAGGGGGGGAAATCTTTTGTTTCCATCATTTTATTGAACACGAAACGTAACAAAATCAATTTCTCGTACAAAAATTTTTCTCTTATTTTATTTTTGGCGAATAAGCCCTTACAAAAAGCAAAAGTCTCTAACATCCCCACCGCCCGCCTGCCTCACGGCCTACCTCGGCGCTGCTTTTTCTTTTTGTACAAAATTTTCTAAATAAGGTAGAAGAAAAATATTACTTAGGAGTATTATTGTTCATTCACCCTGTATTCATAGTCTATATTATGTAAATAAATATCCGTTTCGGTATAGAGAAGCGCTGAGGGGGGGAGAATTAAAACAATGAAACCTATCAAATTACATCATCCAAAGGTAAAATTCACTCACATTAAATAAGACTCATATGTACAGTAAAACCTCTACGAGAGACCACCTACAATTAAAGACCACCCTCCGTTTCGAGACCACCTCAAATGCGTCTCTCCAATTTTCCCCATGTTAGTGCACCTCTAATAGTGGACCGCTTCTACAACAAGACCATTTTAAGTCCCATTTTCAACGGAGGTCTCTATTTGAAGACCACCGAGATGTTGCGCAGTGTGATTGCGCAGTGAGAGATGATGATGTAGTGAGTTGTATTGGAGTGTGCTTCAATAGATACACTTCTAATACGCCATTTTAATTTATAACAATACAATTCTACTCTAAAGGTCAAAAGACACAAAAAATTTATGTGAAGACCACTTTAGTCGGTCCCAACGGTGGTCTTGAAATAGGGGTTTTACTGTAATGAGTGAATTTTTGCCTTTCTCTACCTTTCTAATGGAGTTGTTTAGGTTGTTACGTGGAAATGCAAGTGCGGGAAAAAGACTATTTTTGTAAGGGTGAAGTCGCGCACACACTCACCAACCAACGAACAAATTAAAAACAATCATCACTCTCATCTCATGTCATGTAATGTGATGGCGATGACGGCGGCGTCGTTTAGATCTCGACAAATCCCAAATCGAGAGAAAAAATTTATCTAATTAGTAGTTAATAAAATCGCCACCCCCCAAAACACATTTATTAATTTAAAAAACAAACACAACGGTTATAATAATAGTATGTCGGAAATCAAAAACAACAACAACAAATGAACGCGGACTTTTAACACGACGTTTTCAACGAATTCCCTTCATACAAAAAAAAAAAAAAAAACGATGCATGTCTTTGTACAGTATTTGTCTCTAACAGTAATAATTAGTAGTTAAAATAAAAAATAAAAATAAAAATTTCAAAAAAGGTTTCTATAAACAATGAATAGAAAATGCAGACAAAAAAAAAAAAAATGGAAACCACCAAGTTTTATATAATGGTAAAACACAACAAAAAAAATATGATAATATAAATACCTTATAAATATTTAAAAAGAAAAAGTAATACAAATTGTTTTCAACAGCGCCAATTACCAGGATATTAATAATAATTAAAAAAAAAAAATAGTTACCAAAAAAAAAAAAAATAATAATATATTATTTTTAATTTTTACTTCTCACAAAAACCGAAAAAAAAAAAAATACACGCATGCGTAGTTTAAGTGAACCAAAGGAAAATCAATTTTCAGCCCCCCCCCCACAACAATAGATTCAGGTTGAAGCAATAACTTCGCACACGAAAATAACCTTCTCCTTTCTCCCCAAAAAAATAATAAAAATTTCTTAATTATTATAATTATTATTATTTTGTTGATTAATTAACTACCTCTCCTCTCTCTCTCTCTTTGTATCTCTATCTCTCTAACCCCTTTCTTAAGAAAAAAAAACGATAATTTTTTCTTCTAACCGATCAAACCGGAAGTAATTTTAAGAGAAATAATAATAATACCAAAAAAAAAAAAAAAAAAAAGTTTTTTGCTGCTCAAAAAAAAATATTAAACAATTATTATAAAGAGATGATGAAGAAGAAGAAGAAAAAATAATAAAAATACGGGACAAAAAAAATCGAAATTTCAATTTGTTTTTAAAATATTTGTAATAAAAACGAAAAGTTATCATATAGTAACATGGACTCTTACTTTATTTTCGCGACATTATTTTTTTTTTTAAATTTTCATTTTAATAATTACATTAAAACTAAACTCATTTGATAATAATGTTGTTATAATGTTGCTAGCAAAACCCCCGAAACTAATCAGTTCTGCCTAGGCCAAAACAGTTCTACCTAGATTAAGCTAAAGAAACTCGCCTATGAATGGGTGAAAATAGTTTATCCTAGTCCAAACTAGGCATTCCTAGGCGAAATCAGTTCTGCCCAATTGCGTTCGACCAAAACAAACGGTTTACCCGAAATGCCAGTATTCATCAGTAACTAAATCAGTTTATTCTAGGCGAAATCAGTTTATTCTAGGCGAAATCAGTTCTGCCTAGGCTAAATCAGTTTATTCTAGGCGAAATCAGTTCTGTCTAGGCTAAATCAGTTTATTCTAAGCTAAATCAGTTTATCCTAGGCTAAATCAGTTTATCCTAGGCTAAATCAGTTTATTCTAGGCTAAATCAGTTTATCCTAGGCTAAATTAGTTTATTCTAGGCGAAATCAGTTCTGCCTAGGCTAAATCAGTTTATTCTAGGCGAAATCAGTTCTGCCTAGGCTAAATCAGTTTACTCTAAGCTAAATCAGTTTATCCTAGGCTAAATTAGTTTATCCTAAGCAAAATCAGTTTACTCTAGGCGAAATCGGTTTATTCTAAGCTAAATCAGTTTATCCTAGGCAAAATTAGTTTATCCTAGAAAAAATACGTTTATCCTAGAAAAAATACGTTTATCCTAGGCAAAATTAGTTTATCCTAGGCAAAATTAGTTTATCCTAGGCAAAACCAGTTCTACCTAGATTAAGACTAAAGAAACTCGCCTATGAATGGGTAAAAATAGTTTATCCTAGTCCGAGCTAGTCATTCCTAGGAAAAATCAGTTCTACCTAGGCAAAACTCACTAAACGATTGGGCGAATTAAATTATCCTAGTTCGAACTAGTTACGACTAGGCAAAACCAGGTTTACCTGAAAACATTACGCACAAACGATTAAGTTAAATATAATAATAATTCTAATCCAAACTAGTTTTGTCTAGGTAGAAGGGTTTTGCCTAGGCCAAACCCGTACAGTACTGCTGTGGCCTCCCATACAGGTAGAAGGGGGTAGGGAGGGGGGGGAGGTTGTTCTTTGCTAGATTGCGCAAACGCGTTTCCACCAAACCGGTTTGGCCTAGATAGAACTACTTCACTCTAATTTTGGGTTTTTGCCTGCAATATATTAAAAAAAAAATAATAATAATTTTTTTGTTTAATCTTTCGAAAAGGAAATTGATGACGTTGGTGTAGTGGGTGGGGAGTAGGGGGGGAAATGTATTTTTTGTGGGGGGCAGAAACGAGTGTGTGGATGAAGTGACCTGGATTAATTTGTTTCACTCGTCAACAAACCCTAGGAGGTTTCTCAAAAAAAAAAAAAACTCCACCACCGCCGAGCAAAATACGTGACAAGCGACGAGTGGGCGGGGCGTAGGAGGCGAGGTTCAAGTGGAAAGTCAAAGAAGAAGAAGAAAAAAAGTATACGGTAAGATGAAGAAGATGCAAGGCTGAGGAGGAGGAGAGATAAATAACATGTAGTCCAATATTTATGTGTGGCGCGCTTATGAATTATCCATGACGCTGCCATCTACTAGCTTACATTTTTTTAAGCTTTCCACCCATTTGGAAAATAAGGAAAGCGATATAGAAAAAAAAAATAAATAAAAATAAATAAAAAAAAAGGGGGGGTTGGAAGCCATTTTAGAAATATATTTGACTCGCCTAGGGACTTCCTCCTGGCTGCTAGAAACACACGAGGTAGGTATCCACAACCAACTTCTCTCTCGCTTCCGCTATTAATTTCCAGCTTTTAAAACAAAATGGCGGAAGGTGAAAAGTTTTAAAAAAAAAAAAAATCGAATTTTCCTCGTTTTATTTATTTATTTATTTTTTAAGCTATTAAAGATAATAATATTAAATCTCCAACAATATTTTACAGATTTAAGACTTAAAAAATATTTTCGGAGTAAAATGAATAATTTAATCATTACGTTCCAAAGTTTATTAAAATTGACGTAATTAGCTTCATTAAACTTATCTACAGGGTGTTTCCAAAGGCCGTGCTCAAACTGAAGGGAGAAGTAGAGGAGTAAAAAATTAACAACTTTCAATCAGAAAAAAAAATTGCATATGAGGCTTAATAATTACGAAGTTGCGAGCATTTGATGGGTCATGCTGCCCCTGAATAACGCTAAAGAATCACCAATAGCATGCTGTACTGCAATGTCTTTCTGCTATGCAGCGCAGTAGATATTCGCTTAACTCAAAGCGATTATCCAGGGGCAGCATGACCCGCATCAAAATGCTCGCAACTCCGTAATTAAGCTTCAAATGCCATTTTTTCTTCTGATTGAAAGTTGTTTATTTTCTACTCTTCTACCTGCCCCTTCAGTTTAAGCATCTCCTTTGGAAAAACCCTGTATATGCAGTTGAACTTGGTTATAACGTAATTTTTTTTTTTAATTAACGTAAATATCGCCAGGAAAGTGCCCATAAAAAAAGCACATTAACCATCAGCCGCTCTTAAAATTTTGTAACAAGATTTTAAATCACTCGGATATAACGTCCTAAAATGCTCTCGCTCTCTCATCATAATATATCGTTATAACCGAATTCCACGCTTATAATCGCATTTAAACCGCCAACCTTGATCGCCTCATTTGTGGTAGAGTAATTAGTCATAAAGCACCTTATAGTTTTCGCCTTTGATTAAACAACCAGACTATCGTTGTTTACGCGCGTGTATTATATTGTTTCAATCAATTAACTACTATAACTAGGACCACTTGACATGAAATAACTACTCGCGATGGTTGGTTGGAGGAGATGCGTGTTAAAGGAAGGCAATCAAATGGGCTCTCCACCATCATTCGCTGCTGTTAACTAGATGTAGGTGGGTGTGTTAGGCGGTGGAGATTGAGCGAAAGTGTGAATAAATGACCACCAACACACACACACACTGCTTCCTGCTAATATTTACCCACTTGATTGCCCTTTTTCTTAGCACCCCCCCACGCACTCCCCCCCCCCCCCCCCCTCTCTCACATCCCCTCATTTTGCTCGGAGTGTGAATTATTGACCTTCAACTAACCTTCTGCCTATTTATCTCCAGCGCCATCTAGCAGTCAATAAGCCCATTTGCAATTTGGCAGAGTCCATCTCGGCAAGAAAATGATGAAGACATCCGGTTTCCAAGACAACCGAGCGTTTCATCTCTCTCTTTCTCTTTTATTAAGTCTCTCATTCACTTCGACTCTACCAGTCCGCATGAATATTGAACGACTTCCTCTTCCCCCCCTTCTCTCCCTGAGCCCAGAAGCTCCTCGGCCAACGCCCCGACCGATTCCATTTACGTCATTTTCAAATTTAATTATTTGCATTTTTGCAGCGCGGTGAGTGTAGGGAGGGGGGGTCAAGGAAAGGTAAGATGGAGGGGTCAGGTGAGAGTAAATATTTTTGAAAATTAGTAGGGAGAGGTAGTGCGCAGGCGCTAATGGTTGGTGTGGTTAGAGAGAGAGCGGTGAAGTTAAGTTCGAGATGGAGGAAAAGAATAGTGTGTGGCGTTTAATTTAACTTAATTAATTTGCGTTTCTTTCTTCTTTTAACTGTAGCGGGTAAACATCGCGTGTTTACAAATGCAATCAGCCGGAAAACAAAGAAATATATATATTTTTTTTTTAATTTAGACAATTAAAAGCGTTTATTGTATTGGGTAATACTCGTATATAAGACAAAAGAACGAGGTTAGGGTTTTTGCGAAGAAGAAGAAATGTTAAATTAAAATGAAGAGAGAGAGCGAGAGAATTAATTAACATTCGAAAATAAAAATAAAATTAATTATTTTTCGAATTTTTATTGTTCGAAATTATTATTGGAAATAATTTTCTATGAAGATGAAAAATGTTCTTTTCCTTATAAGTTTGGTAAATGTTTCTTAATAGGTTTTTTAATATTTTCTTAAAAAAAAAAAAATTTAATATTCCGCATTTATTTTATTCTAAGTTGCCCTCGATTCTAAGGCTCTCCCCTTTCTAAGACAACTTAAAAAGAATCAAAAAAAAAAAAAAAGGAGGATTCAATGCAAGAACTGCACTTATTTAGGAGATTCAAAACAAAAACTACAATTATTTTTTTTAAAGAGATTCAAAGCGAGAACATGCGAGCATCAATTATGAGATACAAAGCATAAATTAACCTCATACGAGAAATTCAAGCCCAAATACTACAGCATTTTTTAAAATATTTCACACAGATTCAAAACGAAAACTAACATTTTTTTAAATAGATTTAAAGCAAAAACTGGACTTAGTTAAGAGATTCAAAACAAAAACGGACATTATTTACGAGATTTAAAGTAAAAAAAAAAATAGCCTTATTGAAGGAATTCAAAACAAGAACTAGACTTATTTAAGATAAGCATAAAGCAAAAACTAGCATTACTAAAGAGATTCGAAGCAGAAATTAGCTTTACACAAAAGATTCAAAGCAAGATTTTGTCAATTTAAAAAGTAAACTAACCTTATCTAAAAGATTCAATACAAGACCTGACGTCATTTAAAAGATTCGATCGAAGCAAAATCTCGCTCTATTACGAGAGAATCCAAAGCAATAACTAGCGATACCTTTACTCTAAAGAGATGCCGAGCTAAAAGTTAACATTATTTACGGTATTCAATGCGAAAACAATAGGCAAAACAATATTATTTTCGCCTAGAATCAACTCACGATCTATTAACGAGTATTTTCCCATTATTTTTCACCATTTGCAATCTTTCAAAAAAAAAAAAAAAAAATTCCGCTCTCTCAACTTAGTTAAAGCTACGAAAAAGAATTAAAAAAGTTTGCGCTTTGGTTGTCATTAATTAAACGAGCGCGAGACGTTATTTGAGCGTCAAACGCGCTTTTATCAACATCTCACCTTACCAATTGCGAGCATCCGCAACGCTAACCGTAAACGCTACACCTCCGTACAAACACACAACTCCCACCCGGAAGTTGAATCTGCTCATCATCTATTCATCTTCGAACCGAGAAAGAGAGAAGTAATGGCGACGGTCAATTAATCACCTTCCCAACCTTATTCATACATCAACCTCCAGCAGCAGCATCTTTAGCTTCATCTTAATTAACATCTCAACTCTCAATCTCTTTCGCATTTTCTCCTCTCTCCAGCATCACATTTCACACACACACTGCTTTTTTTTTTTCTGTTCTCCCTCAATCTCTTTCGAAGGAAAAACAAAGCTGAATTTTTATTCCCCTTTCAACTTCCGGTTCATCGAGTAATTTCCTACGAACGCTGGAAATTAACGACACCGAGTGCGGTAGTGAAATACCAAGTAATTACCATGAAATTTGCGAGGCAAATTTTTAACCCAGATTTAAATTTTAGATTTCGATGTTTATTTATTTTTTTTTTTTTTTTTTGCTTACAAAAATAAAAAATATTTAAACGCATGCGCAGAGGTAATAAAAAAAAAATTTTTTTTTTTGAGGATGGGAGGAAAAAGTTATTGAATTTTGAGATCAAGTTCTATCGAAAAAAAAATGGACAAATAATACGAGAAAAATCAAATCTCATCTTCTTTTTTTTTTTTTATCTTATAAGTACAAGTCAATAGAATAAAATATATCTTAAACATACGTATTAAATTTGTGAATCAATTTCTTTGAACGATCTCCGACTTTTGCTCGAGAGATTTTACTTCCATCTTCAATGCAGATCGATAGAAATTTTTTTGTTGCTCGCATCGTAAAAAAATAATCGAAGTGGATTTTGCAGCAATAACTATAGAAATCCCATTTTTGTTTGCTAATTTTAATAAATCATTTTTCAACTTAAGCTAAGCTTCCCCCCCCCCCCCACCACCACCAGGTGAATGAGTAAAATTTGCATGCAAAATTGTTCCAAAAAAAGTTTCAACCCGATAAATAACTAACACTTTCCGTTGAATAAGATTAAAACTAAAACTCACAACTTCATATAAATTTTACACCGGTTAATAGAATACTATTTTATCATTAAAGAACATCTTTTAACTCAAAAAAATAAATAAAAAAAAAAATGAACTTGTTTACTTATTGCACTTCAATTGTCCGAATTCAATGCCTCATTTTTTTTTTTGTCCTTTTGAAATATTATATTTCAAACTATCCAAAAAATGCGAGTACAGTACTTGCTTTTTTCCTATCGATCGATGTGGTTATCGAATTTCCAATTTCAGGTTGTGTTTTTTTTTTTTTTTCGATAACAAAAATCCGATTTGTAGCCGATTAATATTAAAAGCTGTTTAAACTTTTAACTTATTAATATTTGATCGAAGGAAAGAAAAAAATTGAACAGGTAAACTTTAACCGGTGTAGTGCAACATGAAAAGGCGGTTTTCATCCATCTTGATATTAAAGGCTATTTTAATCTACACAGTGTACGTAAAAAAAAAACGTACCCAACTGAATTAGTATTAAATCCGTTTTAATAATTTAAATATTTGAATGACACATGGGATAAACTTTACTTTAATTATATTTCTAATACTAAATTGTTCTATTCTGTATTTAAAATTCCCTCTTCCGGTCTCAACACAAGCATTATACCCACTCACTATGCCCTCCCACCTCACTACACAACACGGAATAGAACCATAATTCAATGTTAAAAGAAAAGTCTTTCCATGTGTCAATGAAATATTTACATTATTAATTGGATTTAATACTAGTTCAGTTGAGTACTGTTCTTTACGTACACCGTGTATAATATAATAGTAACTACGTTTTTGTAAAAACCTACTATTTATGAGCTGTACTAGTTACAAATTGACGGTGGAGTGAGTTACGTAGGAGGACGAATTTGATCAGGTTGTGTAATTGATGCAGCTAAGCATAGTGAGTGAGTGAGTAGCTTTTTTTGTAAGAACAAGTCTTTTTTTTTTTTTTGGTTTCTAGGTAACCAAATAAAAAAAATAAAAAAAAAAAAAACAACCCCTACCAGTTATTTCTTTTTATTGTGTCGTAAAAGCGATGAATTACAACCCGAAAATTCGCATTAGATAAGTGCAGCAGCATCTTCCTTTCTGATGTCATCCAATGATTTTCTAACCGAACAAAAAAATTCGAAGTTGACTGCTCTAATTAAGTATCAATCTTAAGTACTTGGACCGCAATTTCACTCAAAATCCTCTTAAAAATAACCACACACAAAAAATAAATAAAAACAATGAAAGAGAAGGAGAAGAAAAAAAAAATTGTTTGTTATATACTTTCAAAAACACAACTTCCGCTTTTCTATCCACATCCAAAAACTCCCCCCATTAATATTTTATCTTTCCAAATAAACTCTGTTTCGGAAACAATGTTCTCCGATTGGTCGATCGCCTCTAAACGTCATTTGCAAAAAAACTTTCAAAAACGCATTCATTTAATTCCTTTTAACTACATTTTAATACTCCTATTGTGCGCATGCTCACTTTCCAACTCATTAACCGTATACCCCCCCCCCCCTCCAAACCCCGTGTATATCTAATAGGAGTCCGCTATAACAGAGTCAAAATTTATTTAAAGTGCTTTACACGGTCCGATTTATTATTTATAGAGGCGCCTTTTTCTTTTTGGCTCAACATATTCGCCCGAGCACTTAATAGCTTCTGATATAAGTGTCAATCCCTATGTAAATCTTTAAGAGAAGAGTGTATGAATACGAATGGTGGGAGATAGAGCTGTCGTCGTCGGCGGAGTGGTGAGGGTGAGGAGGCGAAGGGGACTAAACGAAACAACCACCAAAACCTAATGGCGTTGCCTCGTCCACAAATCCCAATGGGTAATTTCCCACTTTTCCCGGCTCATCAACAACCTCTACATCTCTCTCTCTCTCTGCGCGCGCGTCGCGGCAGCGGCCAACAAATCCACTCGTTTCGGAGGAGCTTAATTTCAACGCAAATCTCCTCCCATCATCAAACCCATTTGCGCTAATCATAACCCATCCCCCCCCCTCAACGAGAACAAACTCTGATTAATCGATACAACTCGTTCGTTCGCCTGGCTAATCCCGATTCGCGCGTATAGAGCTCGGGGTTAAAAGTATAGAGAGAGCTCGGACCTCCGTTGTAATCGTTGATTTTCAAATGAATTGACCTTCTTTTTAGGATGGAGGGTTTCAACGGTCATCGCAAGTGCGCAATCGACATGCGTATTATACTGAAAAAAAGATAACGAACCATGTCACGTTGCTGAGCAATGTTCCAACATCCGTGATTATTTAAATCGACGCGCGTTGAAATCAGATCACCGAACGCGATAACAGAGAGAAAATTAGGAATACCAAAAAATTTACTTACATTATTTTGCTTTTACAAATTGATTTTTCTTTCTTCGGTGTCTTTCGAATTAGTATTATTTTCCTCACTCTGTATATCTAAAAAAAAAATAAATACAGTAAATAAAAAGTAGAAATCATTCTATTTTTGCTGAAAGTATACACGGTGTTCGTAAAAAAAGAGTACCCAACTGAATTAGTATTAAATTTCTTTTAATAATGTAAATATTTGAATGATACATGGAAAAACTTTACTTTAATCACTTTAAGAACACTGAATTGTTCTAGTCTGTGTTTTAAATATCCTCTTCCGGCCTCAACACACGCAGCAACACAATCATCATACTATGCCCAGCATTGATCGAATTCGTCTCACGTTGACTGCATCATACGTTTACGCATTTCTTCAATGTTTCAGATTTAAATTACTGTAAGCATACTTCAAAAATATATGGAAGTGTGATGCAAGAAAATGTACGCTATATAAAAAAAAAATAGACGATGAATCCAACTAATGATGGGACGAGCTCGATAAAGCTGGAATCAGAACAGGGCATAGTGAGTGGGTTTAATGCGTGTGTTGTGACCGGAAAAAGATATTTCGAACACAAAACAAATAAATTTTTAAAACAAATCCTTCAAGTAAAGTTTTTCCATGTGTCATTTAAATATTTACATTATTAAAAAGATTTAATGCTGTTTCAGTTGGGTATGGTTTTTTTTTTACGAACACCGTGTATAAGTTAAGCTTACATAATAGAAATTTGTATGTGACCCGCAGCGTCTTACCCAATCGAATCAATTTTTTTTCTCTTTCTCTCATCTTCTCCGACTCCACAATTTTTAATTCCCCTCACGGATATCAAATCTCATTTATAGAAATAAACGTTGATAATACCAGCCGATAGGGATAAAACAGATGACGCGGGGAGAATGAAGGAAGACGCCGGTTGAAGACGCGAAGGTTTTACTAAGAAAAAAAGATAAAAACAAATAAAAATACAATAATAATAATAATAAAAGAAACTGCGATAAACAATAAAAAGTGAATTTCTTTGAAATCTGACTTATATAATATAGAGAGAGAGATGCGCCGTGAATTATGAAAACAAAATCATCATCACTCATCCTTTACCTATCATCTCTCGCTCCCCCCCGAAACCAACCCTCGGTAGGTCGCAACAGGAGCCCGCCGCCGCTTTTATTATGAGCGCAAACTTTTATTATTATTATATTTTTTATAATAGCCTCGAGAAATGAAATAAAAAAAGCTGTCACTCGATCGTATAAAGTATTTTAAAAGATTAAACTCTCGTGTTTAAACCTTCTTCAAAGATCAAAAACGCATTCGGAAAAAGATGGAAGAAAAATCCTTTAAACAATCTGATAGTTTATTTAAAATAATGAAACACTAAACAGATAGGTTTTTGAATTTTCTTTATTTTCTTTTCTTTTTAGTTTTGAAGATTGCACGCAACATATTGAAATCGTTAAAAGAAGCCACGGGCTGTATAAGAAATTTAAAAAAAAAAAAAAAAAAAGAAATGTGCAGAGTCTATTTTTAGAACAAACGACGGTAGAGATGCTGCTGCACATCTTTAATTTTGCGCGCAACTCACTTCTCGTATTACGCCCGTAAATTTACTTGAAAACAAATTTTTGTCTTAATATAAACTCAGCTTCAGCAATTTAAGGATCAATTTTGTTAAAGAGCAAAAAAAAAAAAAACCATTTTTTTTTTATTCATTTATTTTAAACCCATTAAAGAAGCATTTTTATCTGCAAAAATGTCAAACAACAACTTTTAAAGATACATTATAATAATGGAAAAAACCAAAGTCATTTTAATAATTTTTATAAGCATTTTCTTGTTTACTTTTGACTAAGTGTTTTATTTATTATAATGAAAATCCAATTTTCTCAAACATCAATTTCATAAACACTTTTCATTTTACAAATCATTACTGCGTGTATAAGAAAAAAGAGTGCACCCAACTGCATTCGTATTAAATGCTTTTTAGTAATGTAAATATTTAAATGACACATGAAAAAACTTTACTTTAATCACTTTTTTAATATTTAATTGTTCTATTCTGTGTTTAAAAATATCCACTTTCGGTCACAACCTAAGCATTAACCCCACTCACTACACAACAGCTTCATCCACACTCTCCCTGCCTCATCCCGCATATAAACACTTCCATCTCTATTTATTTTCTCTAATAAACCTTTTCTCGCATCACACCCCATACATTTTATAGTTTTCCTAACTTAAATTTAGGATATTTAAAAAGTGCGCCAACTTACAGTATGATAGAAGCCTGATACGAACTTGATAAAGCTGTAATGTATACAACCATGTATAGTAAGCGGGTTTAATGCTTATGTTGAGATCGGAAGAAGATATTTAAACACAGAATAGAACAATTCAATGTTAAAAAAAAAAAAGTGATTAAAGTAAAAGTTTTTCCATGTGTCATTCAAATATTTACATTATTAAAACAATTTAATACTCAATTCAGTTAGTTTTTTTTTTTTATAAACACAGCGTTAACTATAGCTGGAAATATTCAAAGAAGTTAATATAAATTTATTAAATAAAGGCTAGAAAGTTAATAAGAGAAACGCTTTACTTTGACCTTCTCCGAAACTTATTTCGTAGCCTTCGGGCGAACGAGAGAGAGAGAGAGAGAGAGCTAATCGATACTAAGTAAATCTCCCCCTACCGGTAGTCCCCAACATAACTAACGTGTACATAAAATATAATTCATTAAAACCTCCGAGCATTCAATATTTTTAATCAACGACTTTTTTTCTTTAAAATTTACGCTTTATATGTTTTAACTTATATTTATGTTATCGGAGACTATAAAAGCAGAGGATGATGGAACCTAATACGAAGCGAGTTTCTATAAAAACCGGAAGCGGCGTTGAAAATGATCTACCATATTTCGCCTTTAACATTAATAATCACGGGGCTTAAATTCGCTCTATAAATCTAATTCAAAAAGCTTGGAACGTGCAGCGATCGACTGTCGGGGAGCTGAAGACTTTGTTTACACCGTGTAGGAGGAAGCAAACCGTCACCGTGACGTAAACACTGAAAAGTGTACTTTACGCTATCACCACCAGTCGAAGCGAGTGAAAGAAAAAAAAAGGAGAGATGGCGGAAACGTGAAGCTGTCATCAGGTAAGAAGATCGGGAGAGGAAACAGCTGTTGACGACAGATTAACAAAAGCTTAGCGCAGCCGTTAACTTTAACGCTACGCTATGCCAAAGTAATCAACATCAAAGGAATCCTCCGCTACCTGCTTTAACATCTCTTTCACACACACACACAGTGCACACCCGACAATATTTACATATTCACTCGACGCCACCTGAAGAGACTAATTAATTACAAACATCGCAATTAGTTAACTCAGCTCCCGAAAATACTATACAAGCTGCTGCTAAGCACTTTCCAATTAGTTTCATGTTTATTTATAATTCAAACAATTTCACTTTAAAAATAACAGAAATTGTAACTTCCGGTTTTTAAAAAAAGTGCGTGAAAGAGTCGAGCGACGGAAGTGACATAATCTTAAATCCTATAAATGTTTGTTTTAAGATGTAATTATAAAATTGAGTGCGCTTATTTATGGTATTCATCGGATATAATACGTATTGGATATAGCCGTTATAACCGAGTTCTACCAACGCCCTCTGTAACCAGGTAAATATGAAGCAATTGAGATTGGTGATATTAGACGGTTTAACCATTGTTACGCTGAATAAATGAGAGGTGCATTTCACTCGTAAAATTAAATATTTGAATATTTGTTTTATGTAAAGCGAAAATATATGTAATAATAATTATGGAAGGAAGTTGAAGTTATGAGATGTTTGTAGTTGTTGTCTCATGTGTGATGAATGTATGTTGTTGATGAAAAATCCCAGCATTTGAGATGAAGGGGGGGAGGAGGTGTTGTGAGGTAGGGGGTGGGGGGGGGGGGCTAGACGTGTAAGAGTAGTGGAAAGGGCTAAATGGATGGAGACGTAGAAGAAAATGATGAAAAATTGCTTTTTCCTTTAGCGCGATTGTGTCGGCTGCTCAAAGTTGGTTGACTTGCGAGGGTTAACGCGCAGCCAGGTTTTGGATTTGTTTGAGGGAGCGTTGAAGGAAAGGGGGGGGGGGATGGCAGATGTGTGGGTGGATAGTAGGGGCGGGGGGGGGGGGAGGAAGGTGATGGTAGTGAACGTGTTTAGGTCCAGAAGCTTCCAGCTGTCGAAAGGAATTGTAAATCACAACGGTTATGGCAAACGCCTATGTTGGATATAATGGAAAACGCGAAGGTGGTTGCGCGAGTGAGGGGGGGTGTTGAGATGGAAAAGAGGGGGTAAGGCGGGGGGGGGGGTTGGTATTGGGGAGTGGGTGGTGGAAAAAGAAAGGAAACTTAAATAAAAGTTTGCACTTTTAGAGAAATATATTTATTTTATTTTTGGCGGACATTTAAATGATTTTAAAAAGGACTTTCTATTTGCTCATCCGTCACGCTTTGTGTCATCTCTACCTATGAAAAAAGATAAGGTGGGATTTCGATTTTTTTAAAGGGAGGGGGGGGGGGAGGGAAGTTGCCAGAATGTATTAAGAAAAAATCTCGAGAATAATTATGGAAATTCTAGAAATTTTAAAGGAAAATATTATTTTTGTGGGGGGAAATTTCGGGATTTATTGAGGAAACTCCAGAAATGTTATGGAATTTAAGAGATAACATTCCTGATTTTTTATACTAATTGAAAAAGTTCTTATATTAAAACGTCTTTGTAAGACCACCTACAATTGAAGACCACCTTCGTTTTGAGACCACCTAAAATACGTTATATGTTTAAGCACCTCTAATGGTGGACCACCTTTACAACAAGACCATTTAAGTCCCATTTTCAATAGAGGTCTCTGTTTGAAGAGCAATTTGTAAAATGACGTAAAATAAAACCTCCAATTGAAGACCATCTCCGTTTAGAGACCACCCCAAATACGTCCTACCAATTTTCCCTATGTTAATGCACCTCTAATAGTGGACCACCTCTACTACAAGACCATTTTTAGTCTTAATATCAATGGAGGTCTCCATTTGAAGAGCAGTGAGAGGGTGCGCAGTAGCATTGCGCAGTGAGAGATGCTGATGTAGTGAGTTGTATTGGAGTGTGCTTCAATAGATACACTTCTAATACGCCATTACAATTTATAACAATACAATTCTACTCACAAGGCCAAAAGTCACAACAATTAACATTTTAATAGCACAAAAAAAAAAATTCTATTTGAAGACCACTTTTGGTCAGTTGTTGAATGGTCTCGAAATAGAGATTTTACTGTATAAAGATTAAAAACCCTGAATTTTTAACTTATCATTAAATATCAACGTAATTCACTTAATGATACAAAATAAAGATGTGTACTTTAACGTAATAAAACCAAGTAAAGAAAATTCTCAGAGCATCTCTAATTATCTCCAACCTTATAAATAATTCTTAATAAATAAAACTTTTCGCACGGAGCATGCGCATCTCCACCCTTCACTCTCTCTCTCTCTCTTAACTTATCCATCACATCCCGAAAGGTATGCGCGATTGATTTTCCATCTCTCACGCATCACTCTTTCTCTCCCTCTCTCTCCATCTCCATCTCGCTGGCTTTTGTTTCCGTTTCTCATTCGCCTAGATGCATCTCATTTGCATTTACATCTTTTTCATCTTCTCTCTTTTGCATACGGTTAGCATCCATTAGAAGAAGTAAAAAAAAAAAGATGAAAACACTTTTCATTGATGAAGGTGTTAAAAAGATGTGGTATTATTATTTTTTTTTTTACTTTAAAAGTAAAGAAAAGAAAAAGCTAAGAAGAGCAGCATCCGACGTTTCGCTTCCTCCCGTTACGTTCCGTTCCGTTTCCAACCTTAAGGTAGGCGTAATGTGTATCTATTCAATTCACGTAAATTGCGTGTCGCGCAGACACCTTAGACGTTAATAACTGACGCCTCAGGGGTGTGAAGCGTCAGTGTATAATGTAGGTGTTAGGGGGTTGGGTCGGGGGAGGGCGGGGAGAGATAAAGGTAGCTGAAACGCAAACAATCGTTAAGAGTGAGAGGAGGTTGCAAGCGCTCGCTCAGCGCTCAAAACGGTCATTTCCTCCGCTCTCTCCAAGCGAGACGCCGGCACCTTCAATAAAACATCCACTTGTTTTAGAAGCCCCCCACAACATTTACCAAATAAAAAAAATAATAGAAATAAAAAAAAAAAAAACTTTTTACAAGAATAAGCATAAAAAAAAGTAGTAAAAAAAAAACCCTTTTGGCTCGGAGTGTGAGTCGAACCGGAAGCACCGTGGAGAATAATATTATGCTGTTAGCGCTCCTACTGGCGTTTTTAGTACAAGGTAAGACTATGCTTGCTTCACTTTTATCGCCACCTTTTATTTATGCCTATCAATTGACAATAATTTAAATTAAGAGAGATAACTTAACTTCGCAATTAATTGTTTGGTTGATGAACTAATCAGAACAAAAAATAATAATAATAATAATAGGACACCCGGTAGCAATTAATAATTATTTTAATCGCCAAAATTAAGAGAGAAATAACATTGCGATTAATATTTTTTGGGTTTTTGATTTACGTTCATAATAATAGATTATGCAATAAAGCATGAGAGATGTTAACTTAAAATTAAATGTGTACGTAGAAACATTAATTAATTAATAATTTCGTTAAAAGCAAATGATATTATATTGTGTGATGTTTGGTAGAAGTAAGCTACGAGTACTAACTAGCTAGGAGTCAATTTGAAAACTTTTAATTCGAAATGTTCAATTAAAGGAATGAGAGTCATTTTAAAAACAGATACCATAATAATTATCTAATTTTCTTTTCATTCAGAATTTATTCCTTTTTATAATTATTATTATTATTATAAAAAGTCATTTACTAATGAAGATGCACAAGTGTTAGGAGAAAGAAATTATTGTTTAATTTTTTTAGGTGAATGAACAAATTAAACCCATTTTTTTTTTTTTTTTTGGACTTTATAAACAATAAGAATAGAACATTTATAAAAATTAATATTAATTCTAATTACACAAATTGCAATATTTTTTAATATTATAAGCATAAATAGATATGTGTGTGGGTGTAGTTGATCTCTGAAAAAATGTAAACAAAACAAAAACATTTACTTATAAAAATCGATTATTTTCATTTCTCATAGAGGGTTTTATTGTTACGGAGATGACGTATTATCGTAAAAAAAAAAAAGCTATTGAATTATGTTGCGCAAAGTTTAAAATCACTTAAATTTAAGTTATATTTTAAGACTACATTTTTTGATTAAAATAGTTTTGGGGGTAAGTTTGAGTTGCTTAGCATTGAAAACTTGCCTTTCTTTTGAAAAATAGAGAAAAAACATTTCCAAAAAAACAACTGCTAATCGCATTAACTATTCTATTATACTACGAGATACGTTTTTTTTTTTCTTTGATTCCTCAATACAGTAATTGGATTTATTTGACTCGTTGTCTCGCAAACTGATAAAGCAAATTCTTGTCATTTAATTTAAATTATCACTATACACTAACATACGGTATTTTACAGTAGTAGTTAAACCAATCAAAACATTTTCCCCACTGTAAAAGTCTTGGATTAAATTAATTTTCTCTTACTTTCTCCTTCTTCTACTACTAATAATAATATTCCAAAAAAATTATTATTATTGTTATTGATCTTTTTGCCAGCTTATTTTTATTAAACAAAACGCTAAATAAAAGCAGCCATTTCTTTTTCCCTTTTTATTATAATATTATCCAAAGTTAAAAACAGAAGCAAAAGAGAGGGGTGGAAAATAATTATTGTTTTCGAGACGAAAGGAAGCGGTTGAAACGATGCCCCAGGGCCCTAGAACGAGCTTTTTCATTTACCAAATTTAGTGTATTAATTTCAAAAAATTAGATTACGTTTTCCTTAGTTCACTTTTATAAAAGCCAACCATCTCCCTCCGCAATAACTTTTTAAAAAAAAATGCTCTGTAAGTAAATGCTTATAATATTTTGTTTCTTAATTTTTTTGAAGAGATCCAACTTATTTTTAATTACGAGTTTTTCAGCAAAAAATATAACTTTTTCCACACACAAAAACCGAATTTTAATACATTCACATTTAATTTGCGCGCATATATTTATCAATGCGAATAAATTGTATGTTTATACCTCTCAAAAATGTTTATTTGGGGAAAAAAAAACCTCCCGAAAGTGAAGAGATAGACAGCAGATTTTCTATTATATCCTACTACCTACACATGTAGATGAATATAGAGCAAGTTACGTGTTCAATCTCGATTCACCTGCACAATATTTGCCTCGTTCCATCAGCACCAAAATGTGTTGATTTTTCCCGCCAATAGATGTGCACAGCACTTCAAAAACTTCCTCATCTTCTCTCCCCCCCCCCCCCCCACCTACCAACCCACCCATCCACCATTCATACCATCCCTGCGTAATACACTATTCTGTGCATTACTACACCACACACTGTAGTGTACTCGGATAGAAAGCAAAAAAGAAATATAAAAAACAGAATTAGGGAGAGTATACCTCGTGAAGAAGAAGTAGTAGCATTTCCCTTTTACAAAATAATAATGAAAAAAATGCTCCAAAAAAACATTGTTGCAAGAGGAATGTTGTTCACCTCGACGTACACAGTGTGGCAGAAAAGTGTAGTCATATTGTAACCTTGCATTTATTATACAGGTTCACATTAATGTTAGCCCCTTCAAAGCAGATGCTACGGGCGCTACTTAATAGAGACCTTGCGCTTAACGTCGCGTACACGACGATAAGTACGATAACTTGTGAAGTGACGTCATAGCATGAGT
>JAQGAZ010002042.1:0-21329 GCA_034692225.1 Polydesmus complanatus | reverse complement strand
CGAGTTCTAACTACACGACTAGGTGTTGGGTCTCTGCGCTCTGTTTCAAGCTCCGAGCACATTGTTACGAATATGAAACTAACATTAACAAGTATACAAAGATTTTATATTGATTACGGCACTATTATATTTAGTATTTATGAGTTTCCTATCTATTTTTAGCATTGTTAGATATTGCTCTATGCGTAGCCTATAATAATTATTTTTGTGGATTTAGAAGATTCAAAAGCAAAAACAGACCCACTAATATTCCATCTCCCAAAAAAACTCGTTTTTTGTTTGGTTTTTGATGCTCTATAATAACTTAAAAAGCTTCATTTCTTAAAGATAAATTATTCACTAATTTAATTATTAATTTCAACAAACTTTGGTGTAAATTGATGCAATTTTTAAAAAACCGCCTTAGTTTTCAGTAAATGGGAGTGGCATATTGAAACATCAAAGATCAAATGAAAATTGCTCTATAAAAAAGCTGTAGTCAACGACGAACTAATTAAAATGAATAATTTAATCATTTCTGTAGTCTCAGTAATGTAGTACTAGCGCTGTAAGTACAGATAAAAAACAGTTGTGTACCTAAGCCTACTCTGCGTCATAAATTATGATTAAAGAAAAGCAATGGGCCATTTTCACAGCGATTTTTAACTTCGACCATATTATCAAGAGTGATAGAGAAAATTACGGCTGGCATTTTAAAAATTAATAAGTAACTTAATTGTCTTTCAATTTTAGGATTCTGAAAATCTGATAGCAGTAGTAAAATAATATTCACTAATTTTTTTTATCATAAAGTTAAAAATTCCCTGTACATTTTGAAAGTAACATTTCTTGAGGAGAGAGAGAGAAAAATCGTCTACACTCCTACTAGCATTAAGTTTTTTTTTAGCCTTTTATTATTATTAGGTAAGATTATTGATGAGGGTGTCCGAGCAATCTGCGCGCTCTTTCTTGCTTGTCTACCAACTGTTTCCAAGACTCCATCAAAATATAATAAAAATAAAAAAATAAATCAAACCATCTGTTACACTGATTTCCCATCCAGTACGAGTTGTAAGGACCAAACAAATCACGCTTTCTTCCGAATCGTCAATAGAAATATTTTGCAGTAGGCCTACATTATTATTGTTAACTTTGACCTTCCAATTACCAATATGATAATCCATGTACACTCAAAAAAAAAAATCCTGCTAATTTAAATTTTAAACCGATATCTTAAAAACCATATTCTGGAAAACAGTTACGAAAATCCAAAAAAACAGGATACAATAAAACTCTAAACTCCAAATTGCCTAATAAATAATTCAAAAAATCAAAAAAAAAAAGTTTTAAATACGGTAAACATTTTATTGAACTATTTGTTTAGTCAATTTTAAATTTTATTCTACGCGTTCACTCGCATGCTGACGAGTTCAAATGCCGTACCGCCGAGACCGGTACTGTAAAGCCGTGGCAAAAAAAATACTGTACATCTCAAAACAAATTAATAAAAATCCGTTCAAAGTCGAGGGTCTATTTTTCGATTTAACCCACGCTTGCTATTAGAGGCTAGTGTAAAAATATCCAAAGCGGAAGTCTCGCGTTAGCGTTGCATATCGCTACGAAATCTTGTAAAACCTACGAAATGTTTTAAACATGCAAAACAAAGACTTAAAAATGTACACGAAAATCTTTAGATGTTGAATTTTGATATTCTGAATATATTGAGATACTGTATTTTATATTGGATACTGGATAGGTTAAGTTCTTGAGGCCCGTGGCCTATTGAGGTTCGCGTCTCGCGAATTTTGTGTTTATTATACGATTCTACAGCGGGCATCAATACGTCGTTTTAAAACATCTCGAGGCCCTGAATCGTAAGGATGTGCAACGCTGACGTCAGCCTTTCGAGAAGTGCGTCATATTGACGAGAGGTGATTCCGTAACCTTACCGTTAGGCGCGCGAAGACGCAATTAATTAATTTAAAATCCTTATAACCATCGTAGCCGTATACATGTATACGGCTGTATTCAGCAAACCGAATATAGTATCTTGTAACTGAAGATGTACTGGTTTTTAGAGATTGGACACATTTTATTATATTGACGTAAAAAACTAACAAGAAATACATCAATACAATAAAATTTAATTATGCAACTGAAATAAAATGATGGAAAAAGTTAGCTATCGGCGTAAATAGTGGAGTTTTCGAATCGCCGGCTTTGTGTTTCTACTATTCAGCATTTTTAAAAATAACTCTGCGAAACATCGCGTTTGAAACGGCGGAACAAAATTGGAGAGGCAATCGGAGATAGATAGGAGAAACAGGAAGAGGAAGCGGTAGGAAGAATCAAAACATTCGATTCGAGATTCTTTTCCCAACGAATCGAATCCAGCATTTGTGCGCAGCCGGTGAAATGATATTTATTTACATAGAAATCTTGAGTTTCGTATTGATTAGCACTTTGGCTGGCTCTATATTCAACATAACGCCGACCTGAATCTGTTTAATTTTTCGCGCAAAAAGCCGCGTCCTAGCTACGTATGGCTCGTCTCCCCGAGGCCTTGACATCTTTAATAAAGATAATAATATAAATTATATTGGTAAAAACAAGATACTTTTAAAAATATCATTTTTGTATTTACAAGCGCAATAAAAAGAATGAAAATAATAAACTGACGTAGCTCGTGCGTAAATGATCGAAAACAGCTTTGATAGATTATTTATAAACTTATTCGTTAACCGTGCAAAAACAATTGCTTAAAGATAAAAATGTAACAGATTGTTATTTTTCAAAAATAAAAAAAATCATATTGCTGTACTGTACTGTAATAACAATCGAAAATAATTCAATTCAATGACTTTTATTGCGCTTAAAAAATTCAGAATTAAGTAATAATAATATTGATCTAGTTATTTTTAATATCATTTCAACTGCAAAAATTGATGATTCAAATTTTTAAATTTTTATGCTATTATAAAAGATTAAATCATTTGATTAATCGACTTGAAGAACTGCGGTATAAGCAACACAATACTGTCTCTATTCTGCTGTAGCGCCTACTACTTTCATCGTTCTTACGGATATATCTTCATTAAAATACTGCGCTCGTGTATTTATTATATGTAGCCTATTATTATTTTCTTTTTTTTAAAAAAAAAATATATATATATATTACCGGTATACTAACGTATGTTAATGAGCTATAAAAGCCCGATGAGCGTGTTTCCAACGTCGCTTAAAAAGCTAATAATTCGTAACGGGTATTTCGAAATTAACGCGAAACTATACTGAGTTAGGGTACCTAACTTCCAGTCCATAAAAACATAGAAGAATAATTAAAATATAGATACGGGTAATCATACTCAAAATATGCACAAAATTTACTAAAATATTTTTTATTTCGACCTAGTTTACCGCTCGGTCGAACTTGACAGGAACCGCGCCATATCAATTGAACAGAAAATCGATGGAAAAATTTGAAAAGGCGGTTTACAATATAAATTGACGAGTAGAATAGCCGAGCATCACTCATTTTCCTCAACACATTTAAAAAAAAAAAAAAAAAAATGTATATCAAAAGTACACAGGAAGTAGTTGAAATAATAGTAAGTTTGCATGCGTAGTGCGTCTATGATTTTTTCCATACAAAATCGCTCAATTCTCTCTCGCTCACTCTCTCTCATCTCCACAACACACGTAGCGCCCTCCCTTCTCTTCACCCCAGCTGTGGAGGCTTAACGCGCATCATTTTAAAGATAAGGAATGTGTTATGGCATTGAGTGGATGAAAACTCGTATATTTATCAAATATATAAACTCGAATGTAGTAGAAATTGAGTTCACGTATAAAAGCGTCACGTAGCGTTGGTAGCAGTAGGAAAAAGCGCCGTTCAACGTAAGGCAAAATATTCATCCTTCGTCTATTTTTTTTTATTTTTAATATTTGTGGTGGTGCCGACGTGTGTCTGTGCTTATGTGTGTGTGAGTGTGCTTATGTAGAACAATTCGGCGATGAAGAAAAAAAAAATTCTTCTGCTTCATTATAACTGACGCATGTGTAGTTCTCACTTGGAGATCGATATCATTCACTTTAATCATGCTGTGTGAACCTTTGCCTCCCTCCTCCCAAAAAACTTAGCTCCCTCGGATATACAACTCCGCCGAAAAATGATTTATAGCGTCATAGTCGAGTTTATAATTAAAATATTTCGCATTGTCATCCAGTCTTACCCATTTTCAAAAACATCAAAAAAGCGGATGTCAATATTGAACCAGAAGGGTTATCGAGCCAACAATACTTATTTTCACCCCAACCCCTTTTTTCAATTATTGACAACAAAAATAAGTTAAAAACTTAATTTGTATTTTAAACTCAAAACTAATCAAACGCTATTTCTAAAAATAAAAAAAATATATTGCAAATAAACAGAAGATATTAAATGCGATCATTTTTTATTTATAAACGTAGAAATTGTTTTTTTTTTAATAGTGGAAAATGTTCTTAACCTATTTTGGGAAACTTCCGTCTCCATAAGACGCGACAAAAATGTACTTTAATCACAAACTTAAAAAAAAAAAAATTAGAATAGAACTTGTGTAATGTTTAAGACGGTACCCGTATAATATATGTAAAAAATGAAATCATTTTTATAACTCTGGTTAGCATCTAATGATAACAAATCTTTAGTTGACAATCTTTCCAGCCTGTTTCTGTAATTCAACCTATTAAATTACATTAATAAAAATCTCAGAATAAAAGATTTGATCTAAATCTCAATGACAGAAAAGAGTTATTCTCGAGTATTTAAAATACTAGGCTTTTATTATCTTTTTTTATGAATTAAAAATTAATAGTAATTTCTATAGTAATAAACTGATATTTAAAACATGATTAGGCCTATAATATAGCAAATGATAGATTTTTCATTACTGTAATAACGGTAATATTTTAAATGTTTGGTCTGATAACTAGTATGCAATATATTAAATTCCATAAAATACAGTAAATCCGGAAATTCCACATTTTTGATCGAATTTATCAATTCTTAAAAACAAATTCAAAGAATATTTATTTTAAACTTTAAAATACGATTCATTATTGCTTTTAAAAATTAGTTTTACAAAATTAAATTAAATTTCTAAAGCAAACCACAGCAACTTATAAAAAATAATTTACATAAAGTTGTCAAAAATAAATTTGCTTAAAGTTGTCAAAAATAAATTTGCTTAAAAAAAATATGCTCTCAATAAATAATAAAATAGCGCACTAATCATTCAAAATAATATTTATTTGCGCTATTTTTTTATGGACTTAGTTAGGTTGTTTACAACGATATATATTTATATATGTATATTTTTTTTTATAAGGAACTAGCATACGCTTTACACGGTATGGGATGAATAGCAGCTGTTATGAAAACACATCACTAGGTTCTCTCTCGAAAAGCTTTTACAATCGCTATCTAAAAAAAATAATAAAATAACCGAGTGAGTAAATAATAATTAGCTAAAAAAACCCCAACTATTTTTTGCGAACTGGCATAGTGTGCGCGAAGTTTACCGGTATTCGATTGCGCTTACGTCGACCTAATCAGTTTTCATAGGCAGAAGAATAAAGTACAGCGGCGCTCGAATCAGTTTTGTATGAAAATAAAATCGGCGTAAATGACGCATCAAATCGATGTTTTGTTTCCAATGTTTTTTTTTTCTTTCGCTCTCTCTTTCCATCTTTCCTTACGAGAGACGCCTATGGAGCTATAAACATCCGCACCAAGATAGCATAAAAATAAAAAGTAAAGAAAAAGAAAGCGACAGATAGAGAGAAAAAAAAAACCACCCGAATTTGAATCGAATATTAGTCGAAGCACATTTTGCCGACATCGGTGATGCAAAATTTTTTATTACATGTCTTTATGGATATTCGTAGATCGTAAGTTCTCCCCTACTCAAATTTCTTTACTTTTGAATAAAAAGAAAAAAAAAAAAAAATTCTCTTCGACTTCTACGTCTCGTACAATACACTCACTACACGTGTACATAACTAAATATTATAAAAACGTAAAAAAAAAAAGTCCCAACATCTAGCTGCATATTATATGCGAAATTTGAAATAAACATTGCACTTGTTTTGATATGCGACTGTAGCGACTATACACGGTCGAAAAAAATAGATAAAAAATAAATAAAAGTTTAAAATTAGATTCGCCTGTCAATCAGTATCCAATTACGATATCAGCAACTTTAAGAAAATGCGCTTCAAAAAGCCAAATAAAAATGTGAATGCTATGGTGTCAACAATATACCGAAATGTGAAGTAGAAAAACAAGCTGATACCGGTAACGAATACGTCATTGGTGAGTGAAAGATAGGAGATTGAGAGTTTCGGGTTGAGAAAATCCGTTCGGAAGCATTCCGGAAAATCGAAATTTTTGTCAATGGAAAACAAAAATACAGGTAGGCCTATACATTTATTGGATGTTGCAAATATCAAAACGAACAATGCTGACAGTTATTGTTACGAAAGATCTATTAACAAACGGATGTACGTACCGTCATCTTCACAAAGCGTTGAATACAGCTACCATTACACATCATGCACCACTCAATTTTAATCAATGATTATGACAATTGAATGCTCTAAAAAAAATAATGTTGTTTAACAAATTATAGGCTACTGTAGTTTATAAAAATTTGTATACAACGAATTCTAAACGATTTAGTATTTCGAGTCTATTCAAGGTTATAAAACGCAACTATAAAAAAACACCAATGTTTTAAAGGAATAAATTTTTGTTCAACATTATTTTCCGATAAAAAGTTTCCAAAAATAATTATTGTAGCACTTATTTTATTCGTCAATTGCTAAATTGAAGCGTTCTATGCCTATTAGAATAATTATGTTTATGCAATATCAATATAAAATATTTCAAGGCAATTTTTTAATTAATATTATTGAGTAGTGCATAAAAGAGCGAAAATGCGTCAATTTTTTTAAAACAAATTGACGTACACCAATACAGTATTAATTTTCTAAAGTGTACAGTACAATGTACTGTATGAAACTTTGCTAGAGATGACTGCATTAAAATTAATCAGGTTTATTTCGTAAAAAATTAATGTTTGGTTGTTTTTACATTTTTAATATTAAAAATATTTTAAAACTTAATCAAAATTTAAAACAAAATTGTTTTATACATTTTAAGCCATTCTAATTTCGAAAATAAAATTAAAAAAAATAAATAAATAAAACAAAAGAGGAAGAGGTGACCCCCCCGTGTTGCGAACCCGGGACCTCCCGATCTTAGATCCAACCCCTTTACCAGCGAGGGCTACGCTCTAACTGGCGATGGATGATGCTTTAACTCTTTACAGGACCTTACGCGTACCCCAGAAATGATACATTAGACTCAAAATATACAAAAATGTTTTTAACGTTTTCTAGTAAATTTTCGCGAGCTAAAGTTAATTATATATTAATCTTTAACGACATTTCGATTACCGTTGCCGTCGTTTATTTATCAATGCGGTAATTGATAGAAAGCTTACTCAGTGGAAAATACGTTAGAATGGGCAAACTCCTTTCAAATTTTTACTATTTTAACCTAAAAAAACTGCTTTTATTTTTTATTGCCTTCAGTACCGGTTTTCCTACACTTTAGCTATAATGCGTGCAAACATAAAATTCCTGTCTTAGATGTAATTAGCATGCAAAACGATTCCACTTAACGCTATTTAGTTTAGCGAGTAATTTGAGAAGCTATAAACTGTAACTCTCTATAAACCAACCCTTTTTCTGTTAACTCAACAATTTTTGAGAAGAATAAAAAAAAAAAAATTTTTTGACGGTTCCGAGTTAACTGTAACGAGAAAAAAATGTAAAACGCTAATTAATGTAGGCGTTAGGACTAACATTATACACAGTTAATGCCGTTGTTTACTCATACACACACACACACACACAATTTAGTATCTTCACTACACATTAAAATGTACTTTTCCCTTTGCTAACATGTTTCAGTTGACATCGAAAATAGCTTGTTTTATGATGTTGACACCATCAAACAAATTGGTTCAACGGAGATTGATGTAACAATACGCTTCGTATATAGGCCTACAAGATCCAATATTATGAGCGACGTATTCCCACACCGGTCGTGGCGGGAATAACGTGGGTGTAGATTGCAAATCAGACTGACACCATGTTGCAGCTAACCTATTACGTTCTCCGAGCATTTGCTACCAAAATAAAAAAAAAAAAAAGCTCAGTCATAAAATAAGTAAAATACTTGTACTCGTAAAAATTTTCATTATTGCGAAATAAAAAAAAAAAAAAAAAACAGTAAAAAGCCGACCCAAAAGGGCAAATTTAAGCAGGACTAAATTATTGATTTTCAAATTAAAACCAAAAAAAAAAAAAAAAGCGCCACGGAATTAAAAAAAATAAATAAACTTTCTTCAAAATAATTTTCAGAATATGACTGAAACCAAAGAAAATAATTGTTTTTGTTTAAGCTAGCACCTGCCTTTGATGGCGACTGTAGTATAGACACGTGCCCGATTTAAAAAAACAAAAACGGACTATCTAAGATAAATTTGTCAAATATTTACATAGATTTTCAAAACTGATCAAGGTCAAAATATTATGTTCCAATTTATTTTGAGTTTTTAAAAAAATGATCATTTTTGCGTTATTACAGAAAAAGATAAGGTATCGGTTGAACGTTTGAACCTGTCAGACTTCACTGGTCTTGTAAAAAATTTTCTTCGATCTGTTTGAACCTCTTTGGCTACCTTTAAGTGCCAAATTTAAAATAATAATAATGAAAAAAAAATATATGAAATAAATTTGAAAAAAGTGCCGTTATCATCATTTCTGTAAATATTGATTCTATTTAGGCTACCTCAATCAATATTTTCCTAATGCGGTATTTCTCAATTAAACGGCCATTGATTTTTAACACGTAAACTTGACCGAGTGATTGAGAATCGGGTGACCGTTAAACGTTCTCCTACAGCCATCTAATTAGTCGTTCGGACAGCGACAGGAACGCATTTTGCTAATCATTCAATCGTCCATCTCTCTGTCCATCCAGGCGGCGTTGTTGTCGCGTGTTGTTATTGTCGTGGTGGGGCGCCAAAGCAATTGCATCTCAAGTGCATTTGTAGACATCTAGTGAACCTAATTATGACACGCACACGAATTATGTCCGACACGCGCCTATATAAAAGCAAACAGTGACACAAAGCGTAAAAGAAAGAAAAAAAAAAAAAAAAAGGGCGGAAAAATCTCTTGAGCGGAGACATTGACGGTTCATCGTTAAATATATTTTCGGTCGTTTTGTAAATAGGATTCGCGATTCAATTAGCTCAAACTCCAAGTAAATAAAACGAAAGAATGAGAGTGGGAGTGTGAGAAAGAAAAATGCATCACTCACAAGATGACATAATTAATGGGATGATGTTATCTCAACAGCTTCAATTCAGGTGGAGCTATGAAATGAAAAACCGCTAACACTTGAGAGTCTGGTGAATGAAAGCCCTCGCAAAACTTAATAGAATCAAGTAGCCCGTATAGAATTTACTTCGCTAATGCTTAAATTAAATGAGATAACATTTCGTTCAATACGATCCTCTCTTGACGGCGCAAAACGATTTAAGCGAAAACTGGTTTCAAAATGTTTATAAAATTATCCGAAATTTATATGCAAAAACACACGCGCACAGTTGACTATGCCTATCGGGTCTTCTAACTACAGTATGGTGAAATCAGATCTTTAAAGCTGAAGGCCCTAACTCTTTATAAATGAGGTATTTTTACCGCAGAAATATAGAACAATTGTTTACTATTCTAAACCATTATCGAAAAATATTTATCCGATTCATTTCTAAACTTAAAAAAAAAAAAAACTTATTTTTTAAAAAAATGTGTTTCAAAACTCATAAATTTAATATCTTTTGAAAGCTTTAATAGTTTTCAGATGTGGATATACTTAATTAATATGTGAAATACGGGTATTGTAGAATTTTTAATTTCACAAAGTAATTGGACGCCTAAAGTTGCATTAAAACGGTTATAAATACGCAAAAATTTCAATTAACAAAAATGATATTCGAAAAATGTACTCCCAATTTAAATGATTAACAGTATGTAAACAATAATACTCCGTAATTATTATGCATGCCTGTTCAAGTAAATAATTATGCTTTAATAGTCTGAATCTGTAGATACAGTATTTGAAAAAAGTTCCCCATTAATAAAAATAATGAAAAACAATTAAAGTTTTTCATTATTAAGAAAATCGCTCTTACTTTTAAGAATTAGCAGTGCCAATAATATTATGCTTTTTCTTATACAGTAATATGCACACGTGACAAACTGGATTTTGTGAGCACCTGTCAAATTATTCTATTTCCGTTCAAATCTTTTGATGATGCGAGATTTGACACGGAATAAAACGGCCATTTAATAATTGAGAATAAATGATGAACAGTTTAAAATGCGACAAATTCTTGAACTAAGTTTATAATTATACATTATAGAACTGCAATTAAAAGATTTGCCAAAACATTTTGCGTGATACAGTACTTTTAACAGGTATCTCATTCTCACATAAACAAAACACTGATGTCATAAACGCAAAAAGAGCGATTATCATAAGCAAAAAACCTTTTACGCAATCTTGAAATGATTCCATAAATTGAGAATTCTGAAAAAGGCTTTGATTGTGAACAACTTTTAATTATTTCTCTTCTCAGATACTTTGCTACCAGATACTTGATGGTAATTAAACGAGGTTGGGAGAAATGAAATGTCGATACTGCCTGCTAGAATGCAGGCATTGCCAGAAATAAGTTACTGCGATCGATCGTAATGAGTAATGACTCCGCTTAACAAAAAAATTGATTTCGATATTTTAAATTAAATTGCAATTGCAATTGAGCTCAATTAGATTACAAACAGTTCATTTCCGAAATGTTTTGCTTTGTTCTCGTGAAGAGAAACGTTGCTATCGAGTATTTATGAAAATAATAATAACAATAACATTTGTATTGCCATTTAAAAGTAGATAATAGCCTACCTACAGTACTGTATTTTATAGTCTGTCGTTCTACATCATTAAAGCTTAAAAGCGGGATATTATTTTAAAAAAAATGCATTGATTTCAAAATCTTTAAAACAGCAAACCGGTAAATTATGATTACATGTACTCGTTTGGTATGGATTCTTGGACAAGCTTTTCATCATTTTCGACCAACAAACAATGTTCAAAAGAAAACTTCTTCGTCTTGATGAAACCATAAATTTGATCTTCTCTTGATTTCGTTAGACTGATAACTACAAAGTGTTTACGTTAAGTCGTCTGCTCCAAATCTACTTTTCTCAATTTCATAAGCGTCCTTAATGTTATTCATAAAAGCAGTGGGTAGACCCACTTTTACATTTCTTCCCCCACGCCTTCCACTCCCCCCCCCCCTCTCTCCATCTCTTTCTCTCACTCTTTCAGTTTCTCCCTTAGCTTTATTTTTCTACCATGAAACGTCAGCCATTTTTTTTTTCTTCTTCTGCTTCTTTCTTAATAGCTCGATCGCCTGCCTACACAACTTTCTTATTTATTTTCCACCCCTTTGCTTCTCCCTCCCACCCTATCAATTTGCCTCCCCCTCGACGCCACGCTTCCGAGAAGTTGTATCAGAGTGGAATCGATGAATGAAAGCTGTAGGAATGGAAAAGGCAAATGGTTAAGAAGTTGTCAAGAGATGAATTCTCTTCTGCGCATGGGCGAATTATAAAATTTTATATTGTTCACGGGTGGTTGACGCGATGGAGCTTCATTTAGCCGACGTAAAAACAAACGCACTCTCTCTACTTGTTGTGACACACGGAAAAGAAATATAAAAATTTAGAAAGGAAAAAAAAATACACACACATCCATATTCAAGTGACACGTGCAATTTGAACGTTCACCTACACAAATTGCAAAATGTCACAACACCACCCTATTCGACATATCAGCATGCAAAATTTATTTTAAAAAAAAATCATCATTCGCTGTCAATCTGAAAAATAAACTTTTAAAATGGAAGCGGTAAAATAAACAACATTTTAAAACTCGAAATTCAAAAGGTTTCTTATTTATTGCATCTTTGAAGAAGCAAACAAATCTAAATTTCATTTTTTTTAATACGATCGAGTTTTCATCACCAACATATCCAATATGTACTAAAAACTGATTTTGCATGTACATTATTATGTTGCAGAACGTAAACACATAATACACCATTTAAAAAAAAAAGAATTAATTGTTTTTGGAAGAAAAAAAAATTACTTTAGCAGTATTCTTATGTGAACATGCTATTCCGTATTTGGAATTTTAATTAAAGTTTTATTATTCCATTTGCATCCGTAAACTCCTTCGTTTATGTTCCAGTCGTAACAACAGGTTAAAAGTAACTTTGGACAATAAATATGAATTTAGCTTGAAAGCATAAAAACAGCTTTCAGCGTATGTTTTATAGAAATACACAAAATAGTAGTAAAGTTGCTGTGTGAGAGAGTTTTCAACACCCACCGCGCGCGCGCGAGAAAGGCTCAAAATAAATTCGATGTTTGAAAAATTCAAGTACATTCAGTGTATAGCTTATAGTGCAGTATATTTACAGTATAAAGATAGACTAGCAACGGCCCTCGCTACCTTACAAATGCCAATCATAGGTGAAAAGCAAATATTCTAGAACGGGTAAAAACATAAACGCTCAACGTTAAAGTTGAAACGAACGATAAAAAAAAATACTTTTGGCAATTTACATTTAAAAAAAAAAAAAAGAATAAATTATTATCGCTCGCTGTCATTTATGTCAAAATTTGCCTAAACAATTAGAAACTGACAAGCTTCATCTGTGTTCTGTTCATTCGCGTGTAATCTCTAGAACCCTACCGGTAGCTATTTATAATTTTCCTTATTTCAGCATTATTTTATGATGTACTATGCAAAGTAGGGTCTTGATTTACATAGGCTTTTTTTCAGGTACAAACTTATTTCGACAAAAAATTAAGAATTTATCGGTACTATGACCCTTTTTATTTGTATATTGAATTAGCTAAAATTAGGTTATTTTTTGGTTAAAAACTTAAAACAGCTGGGACTTGGTCAAGAAAGGAATAATTTTATTAATAGATTATGAAACATAGTTTCTTTATACTTATACTTTAAGCCTTTACCAAAATACAAAACAAAATACCGGTAACTTACATCGGTAAGATGTATACTCGTATATCATTATAAAATTGATTTCTAATTTTATCAAATCGTTATAAATGTGTTTTGTAACCAATTACAGATGAAGATGTAGAATCCCTTCATTTCGAAGTGCCTAGATCAAAATATATCCGCCCCAATTATTCTAAAAAATTAAACAGCAATTTCAATTTATGTTGTGAATGCGCCAAACGACTGTTCATGATATTACGCCAACGGTAGAGTACAGTAGCCTACTCGTTTTAAAAAGATTCCGCCGTGCTTTTTTTTATTTTTTTTTCTAAGAAGAAAAAAAAAATGCTCATCTTATTTGCGTAAGAAACACGAACGTTGGAGTTGTACTCGCAGACGGAAATGAATTAATTATTAGCTGTAGAAAGTTCGTCAGACGATTTTTTCTATAGTTCTCCCCATCCATTCGCTATCTTTTTCCTACTCCCAAATCTCATCAAAAGTAGTTTACATGCAAATTCCGAATTCGAAATACGGGGGTAGGAGAACAAGAAGAAGAAAAAAATTAATTTAATCCATAAATAAAAAAAAAAAGGACAAAATCTCATTAAATATTTTTTTCATCTCCAAAAACATATTGAATTTACCTCTAAAAAAAAAACTAAACCTATTATTTCATTATAAAAATATTCCATAATTCCGTTTTTACAACAACCAGCCATCCTACGTAAAATTATACCATCTGCTTTATAGAACGTTTACATACTCTGTCAATCGTGACGTCAGATGAGTTGCGAGGTAGTAACGAGTTTAGCATTTTTCAAAGGGATAAAAACAACGAACAATCGAGAAGAATAATTAGCATAAAATTGTAAGAAATTACAAAGTAAAGGTTTCGTAAATGAGACGTTAGATTCTCTCCTTTGATTTCTTTCTTCGCCATTGTATGCCTCGTCTTGTAAATGCTAATAGCACTCAACTCATTAATTTAACGTTACGCTAGGGAGCGAAACACATTCGGTTCAAGCGTATCTCTCACCATCATCACCGCAGCCTCCTTCCCTACCGTTCTCCCTAGCTTTTCTTTTTCCTATCTCCCAACAAACATCTTTCTTTCGCTTTATTTACACGGGAGGCGCATCTTAGTGACGGCGCATGCGCTAGCGCCAAGTCTGATAAACGACAGGACAGCGAGTCATAAATTTCGCGACCTATTTCTTCGGCTCGAAAAAACTTGAAAAACGGTAAAACCCCGATTCATCATTCCTCTAGTCTAATACTCATGTAACATCTAGGTACAGCCTTTACCTATTCCTAGAAACATGAACAAAACCGAGTTGCCACAATTTATAGTATCATTAATGTAACGTAGGCCTACTTGTTAATAAAAATGATAAGAGAAAAATCAGAGATCTTGTTTTATATATTTTTCTGAATTAAGTTTATTATACGATATGACTAAATCTACGCTTTGCTAACTAGAAATCAAAAAAAAAAAAAAAAATTAAAAAGCAACCAAATTTACAGTTTTAGTTTAGTTTTTCTGTGACAGCATTTTAAAATGCCAAAGTTGTTTTAAAACTTCAAGTCTTTGTCTTGGTGCAAAATTATATTTTGTAGCCACCAAAACTCTAAATTAGATTTAGAAATTGGTTGGCCGCAAAATATAAAGGTGGGTTCAATGCGATTTTAATGAAGTTCCAAATGGATCAAATTTTAGTTACGAATCTACAGTGTAGTGCGTTCTTACATTCATGCATATATGCATACTGTAACCCCAAAAAGTGAGAGGGATATAGCCTAAACCACTTGCTTAGGAGCCCGAGAATATAGATTACCCGCCACCCAACGATGCTAAAAACAACAGCAACTTTATGAACTTTTGACTTTTCTTGGCCACTTGAAATAAATTTTCTAAAGGCCTTTTTCTATTGTAGCCTTACCTTTGGCTTGGGATTGCAAATTATCAAAAAGAGTATTTTTGTGAGGTTAAAGCGTATCCGCTTGAGAAGACCTTTTCAAGATACAGTAATTTGGAAAGCAAAGGTCGTTAAGCGAAAGATGATTGCTGCGTGGCTTATGCGCTTTTGCCTCTGAAATTTGCAGGATAAAGTCGATTTTGCTTTGTTCCTCTTCAAGTTGGATTGCTTTTAATTTAACCTCGGTCCTCTCTGATAACTAAACATTTCTATTTAATCTCTTTAAAAAAAAACAAACAGAAAACCATTAAAGGATTAAAATCTTTAATACCCCGAAGGAAAAAAAATGAATTTATTTTCTAAAACTGCATAAAAATAGATCTTAACTTTAAATTCAGCTCATACCGATACTTGTTGGAGTCTTTAAACTGGTTACTAGGTAGACCTTTATTTATTTGAGTTACTTTTTATGTTTACCGGTATATCAAAATAAATTCCAGGATGGGTTAGGTTTATTTTATTTAAATTACAGTAGAACTGTATTTTAAGTTAACGTAAATGGTAAGCTCCAACATCAATAAAATGTGAGTTAAATCTAAACTAAATATAAACGGTAATGAAATATTCTGAATGCGAGAAATATATTTTGGCAACCTGGAAATAAATTTGTAAGTTATACGAGTATTTTGTCAGATTTTGACTTTATTACGTAGGCTACATTTTTACGATTTTTTTTTTTTGGGGCCACGGCTACGTAGAGGCGGTCAAGAGCGCAAAAAAATGGCAAATTTAATACGCTTTATACAAATGTTTCGCCAGCTCGGTGCTTATCATGGCTTCCAATTCCATGCCTACTATTTTTTTCGAAGCGCAAAAATTTTTTAGTCTCAGAAAGAAAAATTTTAAATCTGCCCCTGACTTAAGTTACAGAAAAAAAAACTAAAGTAAATTTGGCTGGAGCATCGATAATGTTAACACAAAGTCCATGACTGGGGATGTGAACAGCCATGCATTTGAGGGACATACTTTTCACTCCCGTATAATGCCGGTAATAATAATAATTATTATCCTTACTCATGGCTTTCAAGATTTTGCAAAATCGTTCAGCTTTAAATGCCCTGCAATCCTTATATTCTACTTTTATCTATATTTTAAAACTTAATGATTTTGAATAGATTACGTTTTTTTCTTTTTCTTAAATTAAAATTTAAAATACCGGTGCAATAAAAGTTAAAAGTGAAAATTTTATACAACAATATGGGAAAATTTTAGCACTTTTTTTTTAAAAACAATTTAGTAATTATTATTTTAAAGAACGAACAATTTATCTCAATAAAGTGTATATTTTCCCTCGTATCAAATGCACTTTCTCTAAAATATACCGGTACTGAATTGGCGGTCTTGAACAAATATTGGCCCATTGCAAAGAAATTGTTTGAATTAACTGAAACCTCTTACGGTCGTAACCGCTGTTACGACATAAGACTACCGTATGGCAGAGCCGCGATTTGTTAAACCAATATTAACTAGCTTGAAAAGAGCCTGTCTCCGAACAGTGTTTACCCATTTTCCACTTAAACCAAAATTGATTTTTTTTTTTATATTCGCGTTTCGAGTGCTTTCAAAATTGACTAGAGACGCAAAAGCGAGCGAGTAAAATATATGAATTTATTAAACCTACCTCATTCGCATTAAAAGAGTAGGCGGATGTTAACTTAATTCTAAATAAGTTGAATTCTAAAAAGCGGTGAATTTAATTATTTAAATGTAAGTGCAAATATAAAACGTTTCGAATTGACAGTTGGGAGAACACGTTAAGTAAACTTTAACTCCAAAATTGAAATGAGCCTAAAACTTTCTAGACATATTTGGTACTTGGTGACTTTTTTCGGCGTATGTCTGTTTCTCTCAACGAATTATCAGCACGAGCAAAAAACTAATTGCTAAAACTTATAAATTCAGCAAGTCTTTGAAATTTAGATAGGCATTACTCAGGACAAATGGTTAGACGATGAATCTTGTCCTGAGAATTGATGCAAATAAATAAATCAATTCCAAAGTCCAAACTCAGAAGACATATGAAGTGGACCGCCTAGCCACAAAATCTCTTAACATTATTCTTTACAATGCTCTCAATAAAAATAAAAACTACATTTAAAAGTAATTACAATACGTATACTTAAATTTGAAATTTTTGTTTTAAGAATTTTCTTTTTTTTTCTACTCAAACAGTCAAACTATACGGCAACAATTTAAAACGTTAAAAATTAGATTCAAATTTATATTTCGGATTTAAGATTTACAGAGATTTTATAACTAAAAAATTTATCTTCTAGCGCTATAATTAAATTTCATCTAACAAAAAATGCTTGAATGTGATTACTTTAAGTGTTTATTTTATTAAATTTATCTTATAATAATTTCCGTTGCTGAGTTGAATAACCCAGTGGAGCTTCCATCCGCTAAATTCAGGTGACAACTGAAAGACTTATCTACTTTTCCATCAATTTCAAATTGCACTTGTTATTTATTCATATCAACTAGCTAGCAGCGCGTGTTATTTCGTTCTTTTCTTTACCTAGCTGTCAAAAAAAACATTTTTGTTACCTCCTAATGCACTTGGGAATTTTAAATCAATTTTAGGATAAAATTACGGCATCCAATAAGCTTAGCATCTCATAATTTAAACTCATTACTCGCATTAAACAAAAATCTAATCAAAATCTATATAAAAAAAAAAACTAGAATAATATTTTACAAGTATTGTGATCAAAAAATGTATCGAAGAAATGAATTTTTAAATTTAAATATTGTATACTAATTTCCTAACTTTCTTTTATAGTATTACCGGTATGGAAAAATCGATTGTATTTTTATAAGATAAAATTATCACTCCGCATTCAATATTAAGCATTATTCTTCATTTAACTATCGTGGAAAATACATCCAGACCAGACTCAAAGTAAATAACAGTTTAAATTATGAATTCATGTAAACATCGAAAATACGTTATACCGTTATACTGCGCTACCATTTTTCATTCCTGTATCGTAGTGGATTTCCTTTTTCCGTTCGTAAAAATAGTATAAAAAACGACAAATATGAATCTTTTATGTACCGGTATATAAAAATTAATACATTTTTTAAACATTATTATTTCAATTTTCTTACCAAAAGTAAACAAACGGCGAAAAAGCTCAACTTTGAAGACGTAGAGCTGGATCGCACAAAAAAAGTTAAACAGAGACAAGACAGTGAATGCGCAGATAACACTGTTAGAAAGTGGGACCCCCTTTTAGATCTAGAAAAGCAAATTAGTTAGCGCCGTCATCTTTTATTTGTCATGTATCAAATGGGAAGCTGGTTCCATTAGTTGCCAGTTCGTGATGAAGCTTATGTTTCACTTCTTCAAAACCTTTGTTGACGCAAGAAATGGACGTCGTAGCGCGTTGAGTTCGCCTTTTATGAAAATGTAGAAAAGAAACAGGAAGAAGAGGTGGAAACAATGCGCCAAAACAAACAACTTTTCTCACTAAATATTTTCTTGTCCAAAATGTCGACTTTTTTGTTTTGACGTTAAAAGTGTAAACTCAGCTTTAATTTACGTTCATTATACGCGCTTTCTACCCACCCTCTCTCGCTTACAACGGTAAACATATAAATTAAAGCTCTAAAGAAAATGAAAAAATAGCAAATTGTTTCGCAAAATGACAGTGACATCACTCGGAGGGACTCGCTCTCGAAAAATTACTTAAGCGAAATTCACACTTCCAATTTAAGCGACAACTACACTATACACTTTTCAATGTTCGTGTCAAGCAGATTACGCGCGCTGATTTGGCGACTTGACATAAAAATAGAGCAAAAATTAATCATGTCCCGCGATGAGATTTTTTGGTCAACACGGTCTTATTTTCAATTAGTTTATCGCGAGTCTCGTCATTCCGGCACCATTATTTAAACGCGGATTCATTGTAGCGGTAAGTCGCAATAACAAATTTTTTTTAGAAATAATAAAAATGAGAAATACATGTACACTGTAATCGTTTTTCATAAATTCTTTGTAAACCAAATTTCTTTTTTTCTAATACTCGTATTATTTTAAAAAAGTAATCAATTTCAAATTACATTTTTTCAAAATTCTAGAGTAGAAGTGCTTGAGAAATTCAGCTGTAATTATTTATTTACCAAAAACTGCGTAAGGTTTTATGCACGTACAGCAAACATTTAAATTATTTATTGCAAAACAGGAACCTGAGTAACTGGTTGTTCTTAACAACTTGTTATCCTACAGTAATTTTTGATACCGGTGAGGATCCCCGCCGTAGCGAGGTCAGGGTTTCATTCTTCCTTCGTTTTTTTTTTTTATGATTGTTCGAACTTCATATAAATTTACGAATCAAAAAATTACACTTATCGTTAAATTTGTCAAAAAATATAAATATTATTACAGTACCGGGTACATTGATAAAAAATTTATTAATAATTTGTTTGTAGCTGAATGGTAAATATGAAAAAAACAAACGTTTTGCTCTATTTAACAAATCAAATACATTAATAATAAATCAATTTGGATTTAACAGAACCTTAAGAATTATTTTAATTTACTTAATTTTAAATTAAATAAATAAAAAAAAATTCTCTCCGGCGGGGAATCGAACCCCGGTCTCCCGCGTGACAGGCGGGGATACTCACCACTATACTACCGAAGAACTCGGTAGGCCATCGTCACCCTAGCAGATGCGGCTACTTCTTTTTGAGTGCCAGTATCGAAATATACAGTTAATTACATGTATTATGGTAGTTTCGTGCACAGAAAATGTTTTTTTTTTGGGGTTTGGAAGGTTTAAAAGTTATTTATTATTATATAAAATTATAATTATTTTAGTGTTTATTTCTAAAAAAAAATAGTTTGTATTCTAATGGTCTTAAACTTTCTTTTGTCAAAGATCACTTTTTACTTAAAATTATATCTCAAGATCTACTTTAAAAATACTTTTTTTTGGCTAAATTGTTTCATTTTAGCAAAATATTTGCGCAATATTACAGTACCGGGTACAAAGAAGAAAAAAAAAAAATAATGTGATTAAAAGCGCCAAGCTGGCGAGGTGCAAACTTATTTTAAAAGGCTGCAAAATTCAACCATATTTTTGCCAAATATCTAGGTAGGCTACATGTAATTAAAAGATTGTAAAATATGTATTTGAGATCGACTAGCCACTAGTTAAAGCATTGAGATCGACGGGTTGGCGATCACTGTTAACGGAACCTTCCTATCACTGCGGCGTAGGGGATCATATTTTTTTAAAATGAAAAAGCAGTAGGCTACACGTACATATACAGTATCTTACTTTTGTAGACATTACAAATTTTTTTTGCGTTTTTTACAACTGTACTGAATAATTATCACAATGGCTATAGAAATTGTATTTAAGTTGTATACCGTATATTTTTTTTAAATTTAGTTTATTTAAAAAAAATATTGGTAGAGGCCTACCAGGTCACAAAAGTAAAAGTACGACTCTATAAGAAAACAAAAAATGTCTAGTTGGCGAAGGGCTATATTTAAATTTGTTTTAAAGCAAGACATTTTACAGTACAGCCCTCTAAATTGAAGTGCGGATGGTCAGAAAATGCTGCATTATTTTATATTTTCTTAATTTATTTCCAACTAAGCGCGAGCACTAGGTCGCTTCTTTTTTAATTTCCGAAAAGATCACATGACTGACATGGGGCTTTAGAACTTAAAATACACTACACTGTACTTGAACTACTGTATTTAAATTGTATCAAGTCTCCAAGAATACAGGAAAAATCAAGAAATTGAACATTGCCGACTTTTTTAAGGTTTAGTTTGTCTGAAAACAAGTTTTTATAACAACTTACAGGATTATTTTGCATTCTTTATTATTCAGCTATAAGTAGAAAAATTTATTTACGGTTTTACCTATATTATGGTTCCTCCTAATAAATTGTTAATAATTACAATAATTTTCATCAATGAACTAGTGTTATGTAAACTCGTTATCTCATGTTTGTAATGATTGCAGTCTGACGTGTGAAGTACTGTAATAAATAACCTTAATAGTTAATAATAGAACATGCTTGAGTACGATAACTAGAGAACACGCATGTGAAGCAAATGTGTTCTTCGGTAGTATAGTGGTGAGTATCCCCGCCTGTCACGCGGGAGACCGGGGTTCGATTCCCCGCCGGAGAGA
>JAQGAZ010002041.1:0-21348 GCA_034692225.1 Polydesmus complanatus | reverse complement strand
CCCCCCCCCCCCCCCCCCCCCCCCCCGAGCGAAAATTTCCAAGGTGCTGGCTAAAGGCGGCTAAAAAGATAAAATAATTAGGCTTACTAGTGTCAACGCGAGGTGGCGCTGCTTACAGCGGTATAAAATTGTAATTATCTCATCCGAGGTGCTTTTATGTTGGGTGGGACAAATGGGCAATTGGGCCAGTTTGGATTTAGAATTATTACAGTAAGTCCATCTCAATTTCCCGCCAGTTTGTCACGTGACGAGCCTGCTTTTTAATTAGTAAAAAAAATTCTTTAAGTTAAAATTCCTTAAGGAGAAAAGTGCAAACTTTGATAACAATAAATTATTATTACAAAAAAACAATTTAACACAAAACGGAAGTTACATTGAAGTTAGCGAGAAATTATTATTATGTTTGATTGCAATCAACAGTAATTATCAAGTGACTAAATATAGAAATACATAAAGTTGATAATGTCGTCGCGAGCTTTAAGAAAATGACGTCATCAATATCATGCATTGGAGCGAGAGAGAAAAGCGAGATCTGACCTTTGCAAAGGTCACGCATTTATCATTCAATTCATGCGCTTGTTTACATTTTACTTACGCACAAAAAAACATTATTTTTAATAAGTGTACTGGAATTAGTTGATTAAAAGCTGTTTTTTTGGTCTGCTAGCGAATGGTTTAGTAAACGTCTCTACCTGTTTGCTTACGCTTCGACCATAGCGACACAGGTTGGTAAAGTGCTGACAGTTTCTATTCAACAGGTGGTAGGTGCCGAAGTCTTCGGGGAACTTGTAATAGTGGTAGGCGCAATTGACGATGGTGTTAGGGGCGTTGATGACGAAGCCCTCGGTCTCGTCGTTCTCGTTGTTGATGCGGCACTCGTCGTCTCCTAATTCATCCTCCAGCTTCGACTTGATAATGCCCTTATCCCCCGTGATGTGGATGATCCACACTCCGTTATCCTCCACCACTACCACCCAGTGCTGGTACTTTCCTCGATGAATCTCCACCAGGTCTCCCTCTCGAACGCGCAAACCAAACTCTTTCAATTCGCTTTTCTTGTACCACTCTTTCCGAACACCCTGCGCCCCTTTAACATTGCGAACACCCTGCGCCCCTTTAACATTGCGAACACCCTGCGCCCCTTTAACATTGCTACTTCCATCGGGACTGCTGCTAGAACTAGAACCGCTACTTGGACTGGAACTGCTGCTAGAACTAGAACCGCTACTTGGACTGAATGCTGGACTCACACTGGGACTGTTTCCCATTGTTAATTTTTTTTTATTCCTGTGAAAATCCAAAAACGTAAACAACACTTTTAGCATTAGAAACAATGTACGCTCCGATTTCGCTTTGAATCTTCTGATGGTGCCTATCACCCCCTTCCCCCCCCCCCCTCCCCTCCCTCCTCTTTAATCTTTTAATTAAGAGCAGTTGAAACATTTTTTTATTGTTTTATTTATTTTTTTAATCAATAAAATGAAGAGTGGAAATAAAATATAGGCTGAAAGCACCAAATTCCAAGTTAATTAGGTTTTAATTCGCTGAATTTTTTTTTTCAATTAGTAACAGTCCTAATTAGTAAAACCATTAATTATTCTTAAAGATGAAATACCGGTTTGAAAAAAATTAATATTAAATGTCATTTGGTCAGCTGTAAAAGTGGGCACCTGGACAACCATTTTAGCCGCCATGTTGCGAGTACAGTAATTTCTCCACCGAATTAAAACAATTAGCAACTTTCATTGTTTTTTCAGCTGTAGCCTATACATATGTACTGTATGTACAATCGCTTAAAAGAAAAAAAAAATCTAAATATTTGGGAAATGGCACTTTCAGCTTTTTTTTAATTTACATTTATTTGCCACTCATTTAACTAAAAGGGGGAAAAGCTATCACTATAATAATAGCGCTCCAAATGCGTTTGTTTACATTTCTATTAGGCTACACTTCGCCTATCCCTCTCACCCGTTTCTTCTCTCCCACAGTCCCACTCTCTTAAAATCAAATCCATTTTTTTAGGGGGGGGGGGGGGGGGGGGCTAAACTTTAAAAAACCCCTTTTTAGCCCCCTATTAACTTTTTTTTTTTTTTTGATATAGAAAAATAAATGTTTTGAAACGTATTTTCGGGATACTCTGGTGCTTTCTTAATACAAATCAAGTTATTCGTTTAGAATCTTCTTGGACTTTTCAAAAAGGCAATAACACTCGACGTCTTTGTTTACGTTTTTAACCTTAGTAGCCTACATGTACAGTACAGTATGGTAACCGTATGGATGGGAGAAAAGAGTGACCTCATTTTGAATCGCTTTACTACTGCACATCTTTTTTTCTCCCCCAGCCTCTTATCAAATGAGGCATTTAACAAAGGCAATACATGTACTGTATCTCCGATTTACAATAATTGTTTCGCTATAAATAGACTTTTTTTTTTTATTTCTATAATAATTATAACAAAATTTACATAAATACGGAAGAGTAAAAGCGAATATAATAAGATGTAACTCACCCTGTAACAGTGTAAGTCTTATGCCGTTATGCCGTAGACATTTTCTCCTCTCCTCACACTCTCAGCGCCTGCTGCAACAGAATGTGTGCGCTACAGTGAAAGAGAGAGAGGGACAAAATGCTCCCTCTTTCTTCCTCTCAACACCACCACATCGCGTGATTTGGAAGTGGGGAGAGGTCGTGACCTAAAATGCCTTTCTCGAAATGACACGAGAGACGTGAATTAAAGAGAGGGAGGTGTAGAGAGTGACCCCGTTGCCCCCAGAGGGCCGGATTTAGAGGCGAACACTCTCGCCCATCTTCAACTCTCCCCTACACCAACGCCATCATAAATGCTTCAGTGGAATTATCTATTTATAGCTACACTAGAACCCCGCTAATCCGTACTCATTGGAACCGAGCCTTGTACGGATTGGTGAAAATTCGGATTAACGGAGTTTATACTGTATCTAAGAATGGTTTATTTACATATACTGTATTTAAATTAATAGAATTTTTTTTTTTTTAAAAAATACGGTAGGGCTGTAATTTTTTTTTTTATTATTATTTAAAAAAAAAAAAAAAAAAACTTTTTGAATAAAATTTTTTTTATTTATTTATTTATATTTTTACAAAATTTTTGAAGTTAAAAAATAAAAATACTGTAGCCTATACAAAATAAAAATAGACTATGCCGTATAATATATGCATAAAGAAAGTCAATGCATTTTTTTCCCCCCCTCATCTCAACAAAACTGGTGGAATTACATTAATTGATTATCAGCTGTTTCTTTTGGGTTTTAGCGAATGGTTTAGTAAACTTGTCCACCTGTCTGCTTACGCTTTGACTATAACGGCAGCGGTTGGCAAAGTGCTGGCAGTTCCTATTCAACAGGTGGTAGTCGCCGAAGTCTTTCGGGAACTTGTAGTAGTGGTAGGCGCAATTGACGATGGTGTTAGGGGCGTTGATGACGAAGCCCTCGGTCTCGTCGTTCTCGTTGTTGATGCGGCACTCGTCGTCTCCTAATTCATCCTCCAGCTTCGACTTGATAATGCCCTTATCTCCCGTCAGGTGGATGATCCATATTCCGTCCTCCCCCACCTCAACCACTACCACCCAGTGCTGGTACTTTCCTCGATGAATCTCCACCAGGTCTCCCTCTCGAACACGCAAACCAAACTCTTTCAATTCGCTTTTCTTGTACCACTCTTTCCTCGTCATTCGATTCCACGCATTACCAATGGGCCTACTCACGCTGTCACTGCTACTCGAACTGAGTTCCGGACTAATTTTCGGACTCCAACTCGGACTGTTTCTCATTATTAGCTTTAGCATTATTAGCATTTATTTTTTCTTCCTGTAAAAAATAATGTAAGCGACCCTTTTAGGAATTAATAGCCTAATTATTATGCCTTCCAATTTTGCTTTGATTAATTATTACCACCCATCCAGTCCACCCCCTCATCCTTAAATTAATGCAGTCGATTTAAATTAATTAATTTTTTCCCCCCGCTCATTTAGCTAATGGAAAAAGCTAAGCGCTAGTTCAAATGCGTTTGTTTACATTTTCATCCTACAAACTGTATTTTATTTTTCTATCCCCTGCTGCTCCGACACATTGCACTACACCATTCAAAAGGAGACCACTCCCTGTCCCCTCGCCTTCACTCGCTCCCTCTCTTCCTCTTTTTTAAAGGCATTGCCATAGTTACTATGGCATAACTATGGCATTGCTTTAGATTAATTAATTTTTACCTTATTATATTTTTTTATTTTATTTTTTTGCCATATAAAAATGATTTTAAGAGAAGGCATCTTTCTACAATGTCAAAACTATTTTTCACTGTGAATCTTTTTCATTTTTAAACTTTTGCTCCTCTTTTTGCGCGTACGTTACCATTCGCTTTTTTTTTTTTTTTTTTTTAAATTAACCCTCGCCGTCTTTGTTTACGTTTTTCACTTATGGGGTGGGTCAGTGGGTGTGACCTCGTTTTCAATCTTTTCCTTCTTAATTACTATAATGAGAATGCATTATCTCTGATTTTGAATTGTTTCGCTATAAAATCGGGGTTTTAATTTTATTGTATTTCTATAATAATGATAACGTATTGTAAATATAATGTAAGAGTGAAATAGAATCGACTTAAGAAACTCACCCTGTAAATCCAATGTTGTTATAGCTGTACAGTAGACTCGTAGTAGACTGTACAGTATCACCTTCTCCTCACCCTGCCTGCTGCAACAGACTCGAGAGAATGTGTGAGCTGCAGGGGAACAACAGGCTCTCTCCCTCAACTACTTCGAGTGATTTTGGAAGCTGAGGAGGTGATGACCTCGAATGCTTCGTTGCATGCGACGCTAGAGACGTGAAACCTCTAACGGCCTCTAGTTGTAGGAGGCGTCGCTATTTCCCCCCACCAAAATTTAAAATGTGTTTCTGAGATTTAAACCCAGCTATCGACACCATACAATTAATATGAACTGTTCAGTTGTACAATAATAATTATAATTGTCTTAATACACATTAGTAGCACATCTAGTAGTACACAGTACATGTAATTATATTAGTAAGCTTAGTGTTACGGGCACTTTACAATAATTTGTAAGTCAAATGCAAAGTGCAAAATGTGAAAAAAAATAAAAAGTTAATTGTATTTTTTAATTAATAATTGTTTGAGCAGGTGGTATTTCTCACATGTAGTGTTTGCATTATAATCCTGACTATTTTTGCACAAGAGTATACTGGCTAAAGGCACTTCCGCTTCCACGTTGTGCACGGCTAATGTGTTCCTTAAGTCGTAAATCTCCAAAAAAGTCTATTCAAAATTACTATAATTTTTTTTTTAAATTTATTCAAATAAATACTTTGTAAATGGAATCGCCATCGATGACGTCACCGGCGATGGTCAACTCTCCTTCGTCCAGTAAAATGTGCAGCAGAGAGAAATAAGTCTCAAATCTCATCTGCAAAAATGCGAGGAATGGAAAGCGTTTCTTATTATGCTTAAGTAATTCCTTAAGGAATAATGGTTTACCTTAAGTAGCGTTGGATTGGACTTTGAGTCACATTCATCGTCGTTGACCAATAGCTCCACCATGCACCTGCACATTAAAGATGGCTAAAAAAAAATATATATTTATATTATTTCTTAATTATCAAAATCTAAATGCACATTTCGGGTACCATTTTGTTGACTCGCGCAGCTTTTATCAGATAAATGAGAAAAATTAATAGGTAATAAGCGATAAAAACGAATTCCAAAGCGTATTCAATGTTCCTGTAAGGTCGCTCCGCGTCGTAGTTGACCACTCCCAAGTACAAGCTAATTAGGAGTTTAAATACGAGGAGGAGAGTGGACATCTGGTCGTTGACCAGCGCAGCCAATCGCTTCGATCGATAGTACTCTTTCATCAGCCGTTGGCTCAGTCGGGCTCTTCGCAGCGGAGACGCGGCTCCCTTCGTCTCTCGCATGACGTCACGCAGATGAGATGAGGCGTAGAGAATGAGCAGGCAGGAGAGGGCGGAGAGGAGGACGGGGAAGAAGACCAAGCACATGAGCAGAAACAGCTGAGCGACACCGACGACGAAGTATAGGACCAGCGTAGCCGCTGACATATTGTGCCATTGGTCTTTTACCAATAAGCCCCGGGCTAAAACGTTAAAGATGGTGACGTTAAGAACGGTGACGCGGACGATGATCTCGTAGTATTTGAGGAACTCGTTGACGTCATTCAACCGACTTTTCTCCACTCGGAGGAATTTCATGCGATTGATTAGACTTTTCAGAGGATTATTCCGAGTGAAGTTGGTCAGACAATAGGAATAGGCTCCGAGGAGGACCATGTGGATCATGATGACTACTCCGTTGTAGGTCCTGGGTACTCTTACGTCGACGGTGGTGAAGAAGAGAACGGCCGATCCGAGGAGGAGAAAGCTCATTAACCACTTGAAACTTTTCCTCCAGCATCCTTCTGGCTCTTCGAAAAAGCATCCGTAGAAGCTTAAGCCGCGTATTAAGGGCTTAGCTATCTCAAATAGGGATTTCGGAGGCATTTAAAAGTACGAGACGCGTGTTGATGGTTTGACTTTCACCCGGTGACTAATGTCCTTCTTATGCATCGCGTGCGGGGGAGATCAATAAGTGTAGGCAACAATAATATTTCTTAAAAAGAATTTTTTTTCTTTCTTCAATTTTAATTTTAAAAATGCTTTTGTTGCTTTTCACTCAATAGGACTATTGATCACAGTTTTAAAGGCGGTTTTTTCAAGGATATTGATCATGTTAATAATTGTATAGGGACCGTAGATCAATAAAAAAATTTTATTATTACGGTAACAAAAGCTCGTATGATAATAAAATAGCTTTTTCTTCAGTATTATACAAAACAATATCAATTTTTTTGAATCGATGAAACGATTTATTGATCTCTTTTTTTTTTAAGGTATTCAACAAAAATTTATTTTTAAACTTTATTACCGTATTATTATTATTATTTAAAAAAAAAAAAATAAATAAAACTTTTAAATAATTTTTTTGTGTTTTTTTTTTATTTTCTAGTGTGAAATATGTGTTCGTGATTCAATTGTGTTGTTGACATGACATCGGTAGACTGCAACCGGAGATGACGTCATTATTACTAAGCTCAGCAATCGATGACCTTCATAACCTACACCAATTGAGATGGCCTCATAGTAACGTCATTCCGGTCGAGAATCCAGGTAAGACAAAAACTTTTCATTTATTTTTTTAAAAAAATGCAATGTTATTGAGATCCATTGGAATTGCGAATTATGCTGATCCAATGCTGCTTATACTCATTAATTAATGGATGGAGTTAATGCGACGCTCGGCATCATAATCCTGTTTATTAGAGGCAAATTTAATTTTATTTAAGAGGCCAATTATTGGTTAAGCCAAAAAGTGGTTTTTTTTTTTTTAATGTGGGGTAAAATTTAATTGTGAGAGGTAATTTGCTTTTTAAGAGGTTTAAGTTGTTTAAGAAGTGAATTATTGTTTCTAGCACGTGCTTTTTTAAATTAAAAAAAAAAAAGAGGCAACGTTCGCTAGATATGTTATGCACTGGCACACCCTGCGAGCAGGGCTTGCTGGTTAAGGTGTGCACTGGCACCTCCTTTTGGAAACATTTGCTAGATAACGTGTGCACTGGCACCTCCTTTACGAAACACTTGCTAGATAACGTGTGCACTGGCACCTCCTTTACGAAACACTTGCTAGATAACGTGTGCACTGGCACCTCCTTTGGGAAACTCTTGCTTGATAACGTGTGCACTGGCACCTCCTTTAGGAAACGCTTGCTAGATAACGTGTGCACCAGCACTTCTTTTAGGAAACACTTGCTAGATAACGTGTGCACTGGCACCTCCTTTAGGAAACGGTCATTAGATAAGATGTGCTGTGACACACTCTGTTTAGTGGATTTTATTGGATCGGTTTCTTTAAGGCAAAACAGGTTTTCTATTTCTTATGGTTATCTAATGACGTCATAAGCACAAAAAACAACTATTGTATTTTTACTAGAACCTCATTGACAATGAATAAAAAATGGAAATTTTAATTACATTTATAAAATAATGGAACTTTTATTATCGCATTACATGGAATGAACAACAATGAATTATTAACGTCATTCAATGACCTTCTTTTCTCACCACACGAATTAACACAATACCGTATTATAATAATAATTCTGGTAAACAAGTCGAATGACAGGAGATTGAGGGTAACAAAATAAGAGCTCCCCTCCCTCTTTTTCTCCGTCCCATACTTTTATTTATATGTTTTTTATGACGGTGTGGTTAATTAGGGATGACGTTACAGGTAGGTCACTTCTCTCAATTACAAATACTGCTGCCATATAATATTAAACTATGTTATTTTATTAAAGCATATAATATATTATTCAATTCTTATTCCGGATAAACGAATATAAAATCAGTAACTATACTAATATAAACGAGATTAATTTCGTCTGCTTTTTAACCAAGCTTCAATAATCCCTGAGAGCAATTTTGGAAAGATTATTTGAAGCAAGCTCAAAGGGTTAACCGGAAGCTTATTTTGAGAACTGCTAGGAATTTGAATTAGGGAAGAAAACGGGAATTTTGCTGAAAAATTAGGTAGAAATTTACTGGAAGTATTTTCAACAGGGAAAATACTGGGCTTGTTTTTAGATGGATTTGCCCAAGGATTACCAGAGGGATTTCCAGAAGGATTGACCCAAAGATTTCCAGAGGGATTTATAGAAGGATTCACCCAAGAATTTGCAGTGGGATTTACCCAAAGATTTCCTGTAGGGATATTTACAGGTGTAGGGTGAGTGGGAGTACCCATAGGAGGATATTTGGTGGTGAGCATAGGCGGCATCCCAGTGGTGGGCATAGGCATACCGGTAGTAGGCATTGGTGGGGTTATTGGGGCACCCATAGGAGGGTATTTGGTGGTGGGCATGGGAGGCATATTAGTTGTAGGCATAGGCATACCGGTAGTAGGCATTGGTGGGGTTGTAGGAGCACCCATAGGAGGGTATTTAGTGGTGGGCATAGGAGGCATGCCAGTGGTGGGCATAGGCATACCGGTAGTAGGCATTGGTGGGGTTATGGGAACACCCATAGGAGGGTATTTGGTGGTGGGCATGGGAGGCATACCGGTAGTAGGCATTGGTGGGGTTGTGGGAGCACCCATAGGAGGGTTAGTGGAGGTGGGCATTTCGGGGGGAGGGGTGACAATAGTGTCACTATGTGGATAAGCGATGCCACTGGAGGCGGAAGGGGACGGTTGGTGATGGGTAGGAATGAGGCCAACGCCTACAGAAGGAGTGGGCGGTGGGAAAGGAGTTTGACGAAATACAAGTGGATTCTTCTCGAACAATCTCTGCACATTTCGTTGTTTACTTTCTGTTCTCCTCACTTCTCGAATGTCCCTTCTTTAACGGAACAACACGTGTTTAAATTAGATTGGAAAAAGAAATTACAAATTGTCTTTTTACCTTCTCGTGTCATCTGCAAAATTCAAAAAAAGATTTTAGTTAATTAATTTTTTTTTTATAAAATTTGTTTTATTAATTAGCTAGAATTTGCATTTTTTTAAACACCAATTAACTACGTTATACCGATATATTTATTTTAATTGCAGGCTACTTAACTCACCTTCATGTTTCTTCATTTCCGTTTTTTCACTATTAAAGTCCATAATTATCATTAATAAGTTAAAAATTTAATTAAAAAAATTTTTTTTTGTTTTTACCTGCAAATTTCTTCAACACAAAAAAGTGTGAACAAAAAAACAATCAATAATTTAGTCATTTCCATTTTTTTTTTTTTAAAGCAATATAAAAATAACGGTTTTTAGACTTAAACTTTTACGAAAATGTCAACTTTGAATGTGAAGTGCTGGATAAATTCAGAGCTTAAATAACGAATAAAAATGGGATGAGAAAAAACCCTAGTTTAATTAAACGACAATGTCCCCTTCATTAATTAACGAACGTGTGTCGTAATGTTATTCAACGCAATCGTTAAAGGGGAATTTCCCGAGTGAATGAATTGTGAGGATTTCTTTAACCCCCAAAACAAAAGCAAAATTACCCTACACTGCTCTTCTGTTAATTAACTATGTCGTCATCATTTCTGTATTGAATAAACAACAATTCAACTTTTAGCTATTAATAGTTTTCAATAGAAAAAGCACATTAATTAATTAATGAAATAACAATGTCCTTTATTAATCACAGGTTTTTCCTAATTATTCATTGTGGTTTTGTTATTCTAAGCGCAGACGTTTTCCCTGATAAAACCATTATTCACAGTGCATTGTGATACATTAATTACATATAATTTTTTTGCATTTACTTGTTCACTACGAGAGTATTTTTAATCACATTTGGAGTTAGAACCTACATTTTTACTCGCAGATTTAACTTCATTTTAGTTTTTTAAACATGTTTAATAAGTGAACGAGTTTAAAAGGTGAGCAAAAACAAAAATGATTTGAGTTGCGGAGGTGGTTGTGTAGTTGAATGACGATTTCAACATCGATTCCACATAATCGAAGTTCACGCGCGTGCTGTTGCTACGTACGCTATTATCGACTTTTGACATCGATGTCAATAATCGTCACTAATTGTGCGAAACACCTGGTTATGCGTAAATAATTTCTTTTATTTTTTATTTACCATTATCGTTTTATTTTATTTAATTTTAGTGAAAGTTAAATAAATTACAAAGACCAACGGTGGTGTAATACACACCGTTTGGTGACCCTATTTTTTCTCAATTTTAGGGTCAATGCCGTTGCTAATATTTATATTTTTAATGATTGAATTTTGGCCTTTTATTCGTTCATATTCAACACTTTATTAATGCGCAAAGTTGTTTGTTTTTAAAGATAATTTTGATGTGCGGTAAATGTTAAACATATAATTATACAATATTATTGTAAGGTTATTAGAGCTGTGAGAATTGTCCTTTGTTGTTTAATTAACCTAGTACGGTGCGCAGATCGTTGGCTTCCACAAATATCTGCAGAATTTATTTCTTTTTATTAAATAAACAATTTTTAATTAAGATTGTTATTATAATAATTACCATAAAAAAAGTTTCAGGGTCCACTGAGACTCCTAGAAGAGTGAAAGGGCCTTGGTCCATTCGGATGTGGACCAAATGCTTTAGCAAATTCAATCTCATCTAAAAAAAATCAAACGCTATTTTAACCAAGGACGGCGTTGTAAGTGGAACAAAACTGACCTTAGTCAAGAGAGAGCGTGAGATTGGGTGACGCACTTGCCACTCGTCATCCGTCATCAACACTTCCGTCGCAGTTTTAAAGATTTTTTCTCGCTACAATAATAAACAATTAACCAACAACTAAATAAGAGTTTAATTTTCGAGCAATTGTACCATGTTGTTGGCAGAGGGCGCCACTCGCAAGTACGTGAACAGCGGAATGGTATATTGCCAAGTGGGTAAACCGAACGCGTACAGATATAGATTGGTGGTTCCTACGAAAAAGAAGTAGGAAATGACCCATAAAAACATAGTGAAAACCTTGATCAGAGACATGGTGGCAGCCATGTTGCGGTTGGTCATCGAAGCCAGTGGCTGGAGTCGGTAGTAGGCGTGGCAAAGCCGAGTGAGGAGTCTGGCCCTGCGCAGGGGTGAATGGGCTCGTCTGATGTCTTGCACGTGGTCATCCAGCCGAGAAGGACAGTAGCTGACCAACACGCAGCACAGGCAACAGGTGAAAGCAGGGAACAGCAATAGACTTAAGATGAAACCCAAACTGAGATCGACTACTAAACAGCCCAAACACCAACACCACGCCGGCTGGTGTTGGTCAGGACGATTGTGTTCGGAAAAGACGATGGCCGGGGGAGATAAGATGATCACCATGAGTGTAGGCAGGAGTAGTAATAGTAGAGTAACGAGGAACAGCGTAGTCATCTGCCTTATCATTTTTCGACTCATCTTTCCCAGCGGATATTCTTTCATCCGCTGAATCAGCCGTTCAACTTCCGCTTCATCGACGGCGAATAAGTAGAAGGAGCTGCAGAAAAGGTTAATCATGAAAAACGAACGATACTCGAGGGGTAAAGCGAGACGTTTATTTCTCATGGAGAAGTATGCGAGTAGAGCGAAGAGGAAGCCGCACCATACCAGCAGCTTCTGAATCTTCTTGCGCCCAATTTTCACCTTTCCTGGAGGCTTCCGGTGGCCTAAATTGAATCCGTATACGAGGTTGAAGGAAAGAATAAGAGGTTTAATCGCATCAAACAGCGTCTGCTTCGTCTTCTCTTCAGCCATTTCACACTCACAGTGAACTCACTGTAATATTATTATTTTGAATGGTAGGGGGGGTAAATTGATACAGGAAGTTGGAATCAATACAGCACTCAACGTTTAAAAATTACATTGTAAACGAGAGTTTGTATGTGCCTGGCTCAGAGTAGGCGTGTTTCATACACATCCGGCTTTTAAAATTTATTGATCATCAATTTCCGTTTTGGAAATTTTAACTTTATACAATTCTTGGCATTGTACGATGAAAATGCTTAAAAATCAATTATGTTTTAAACTGCGTGAAATTATTTTTTTTTTTTGTACAGTACTTTCTAAACTGTGAGGTGTACATTTTTTGTTTGTACAGTAGGCCTACTTTCATGACGTCATCGAATATGGGTGATTTGTAAAATTTAGAAATTAACATTTTTTTAGGAGTTTTAAATTTCCTAAAAATATTTTAAAATTATTTTCCAAAATATTTTTTAAAAAAAATTTTAGAAAAATTTAAAAAAAAATTTTTAGAACTTAAAAAACAATTTTAGGACAAATTAAATAATAATTTAAGAAAATTTAACAATTTTTTTAAAAGGATTTAAAGGATGAATTTTTTTAGGAAACTTAAGTTATTTAGCCGAAACGGTTTAAGTCTTAAAAAAAAAATAATAAAGATTTTGTAAGAGCCATTCATTGCTATTCCATTAAATTTATTTTTGTTGAAATTAGGGGACACAATTTTAAAAAATCTAAGAATAATAAATAAGAAGTTGTGTGTGTGTGTGTGGTCCAGTTACCATAATGTAGTTCGCAGGTCATTGGCTTCAATAAATATCTTAGAAATTAATTGTAATTAGTTTCTATTTGCTATTATAAACCACTATTAACCTAAGCAATTGTAATATTTTTTCTTACTGTGAATAAGGTTTCGGGGTCCACTGTCACTCCCAGCAGAGTGAAAGGGCCCTCGTCCATTCTGATGTGGACCAAATGCTTCAGCAAATTCAATCTCATCTATAAAAATACGAATATAAGTGTTCCATTTATGACCCTATTAAGGAACCGTAACCTTAATCAAAAGTGAACGTGAAATTGAGTCATGCAATTGCCACTCGTCATCCACCATCAACACTTCCGTCGTGGCTTGGAATATTTTGTCTCGCTATAGAATAATATATAATATAAAAACTCAACTATTTAGTCTGCTTTACTCGTAGATTAAATCTTGCTAAGCTTACCATTTGGTTGGCAGAGGGCGCCACTATCAAGTACCACAACAACGTTATCGAATATTGCGAGATGGGAAAAGTGAATAGTATTTCCAGCTTATTTCCTTCCAACAGATTTAAACAAATAACCCATAGGAACATAGTGAAGACTTTGATCAAGGACATAGTGAGAGCCATAGTGCGGTTGGTCATCGAAGCCAATGGTTGGAGTCGGTAGTAAGCGTAGCAGAGGTGTGTGAGGAGTCTGGCCCGGCGCAGGGGAGAATGGGCTCGCCTAATGTCCTCGATATGGTCATCCAGCCGAGAGGGACAGTAGCTGACCAACACGCAGCACAGTAGAGCGATAAGAATAGGGAAAACCAAAACGCTTAAGGCCATAAATTCTGCCGCGCAGAAAATTAAACATATTCCGGTGGCTGGGATGGCGAAAACGACTGCTCGGACCAAGGGGTGAGGCTCGCTGTCGTGCTTCAGCCAAATAGTGTGGAGCATGGACAGCAGATACTTCAGCAAAGGGAGCAATAGGAGGAGCTGGCTAACGACAAAAACCGATATCATCTTTGAGGTCGCCCGCTCGCTCCATTTTCCTCGCGGGTACTTTTTCAATCGCACGATGAGTCGTTCCATTTCCGGTTCGTTGAAGGCGAATAAGAAGAAGAAGCAGCAAAAGAGGACAATAATAAAAAAGAAACGGCAGCTATAGACGCTGTCACGCATAAGCCTACCGTAGAAATACAAGCCTACAAATAGTAGAAAGATGTACCACACAAATAGGTTTTGCAGCTTTCTGCGCATTCGTTTTACGCATCCTAAAGGCTTCCGGTTGCCTAAGTTCAGTCCATATGCGAGGTTGAATAAGTGGGTGAAAGGTTTGAGTCCATCAAACAGCGTCTTCTTCTTCTCCGCTTTAGCCATTTCGCATTCGAAATCAATAATTCTCTCTCTGCAGAATAATGAAAGCTTTAATATTACATCGAAACAGGAAGTGTAATTTAATGTTACCTCTACAAACGGATGTTGCCCAATTAATTTCTAACCAATTTAAGCGGTGTTTTCAGCGGAGTAATTTTCTACGCCTGCTTCACACAGAGAAACCGATTTTAAAATGAAAAATTTGAATGTTTTGAAATAGTTGCTAGGAGATAATGAACAGCAGTGAGCTACCAGGATATGGATTAATCAATATTGTGCTCGCACTAACGTAAACATCAGGGGTTCTGTATTGCTAGCAGCAGCACTATACTTATATCACTCGTTGCTTAGCGAAGGAACTTTTAACAAAATCAATTTTCAACGTTTTAAACTTGTGCGCAATTGATTTTTTGGCTGCGCTAAAAACATAAGACAGACTTTCATCGATTTCGAAAAATGAATTCGTATGAAAATATTATTAAGTTAAGTTTTAAAACATAAGAATTGTTTTTAAGTTTGTAATAATCGCTGGTTAGCGCGTTACTTATGTGAAAAAGAGTTTTACTTATAACAACACTACACTTATAGTTTTTGTTTTCTAATTTATATGATACAAGTTAAAACGGTGGAGTGGTTCTGCTTACTACTCTCACTGTGGTTGGCAAAGTTGTCTAGAATTGGGAGTAATAATGGCAGCAGAGTGGTGAGGAAAGCCACGTCACTCACTCTTCTCTCCCATTGGATATCCTTTGAGTCGAAGAATCGTTCCACTTCAGCTTCTTCGAAGGCGAATAAGTAGAAGGAGCGGGAGATGTTTATTAGAAGAAGCCCGAACACAGAAGTGTCTTTTTCCAACTTTTGGTGTTAGTACATTATGATGGAGTAGAGGAAAACGAGCCAAACGAAACATGTGCCTCGCGCATCCTGGAGGCTTCCGGTGCGGCGGCTGCTTAAATTGAAGCCGTATAAGAGGTTGAATAAGAGGATGAGGGATCTACCGTCATCCAACAGCGTCTTTTCTTCAGCCATTTTCGCTCTCAAAATTGAATTCCTTCTCTATATGCAGTGTAGAAATGGAATAGAAATTTAATGCGAATAACAAACATTATTATGGGGTGTGATACAAGAAAAGGCGTACAAGAGAAAAGAAGGAGTGGTGGGAGTGTTAATAAGTGGGGAGGCAGGAAAAGTGAGCGTGCAGTTGTTGTGTGGTAAGGTTAAAGGTGGGGCATAGTAAGTGGGTGTATTGCACAGAATGGAAAAACTGTACTTTAATAACTTTTTAAACTTTGAATTATTCTATGTGACATTAGAATACCGTGCATATTATTTACATGTTAAAAGAAGCCCAAAGCGAGCTTTTACCGGTTTAGTTCCGGTATGTATAATTGTGAGGAAGAATCAGTCTGAATTTCTTAAAACATGAAGGTGTATCTTGTATGACAGCAGCTGTTGTCATTATTTTCATCGATTTAAAAATCAATGTTGTTATATGAAAATGTTTGTTTATTTTTTTTTTTTATTATTTTATTTTCATACTTACGGTAACTATGACAACCATGTGCTGAAAGCATTGATTTTTGCGTTTAATTAATTCAGACTTTCCGCTCTTTGCAAGGTTTGTTCGAGTGATCGCTAGATGGCGCTAGCGTTCTATGACATTGTCCTGAGGGGGGAGGCGGTATGGAGTCGATCTATTTCATTTCTGGTTATTAATAAGCTTAGTACAGAAGGTGGAAGCCTGTCATTTGACAGGCACTTAAAAACTGGGAGCGCATCAACATCTCTAAAACCACATTTTCTATACGATGTCACTACTATGGTAGCCCAAAAAAAAATTTTCAAAAAATAATTTTTCAAAATAAAATTTTCAAAAAAAAAAATTTCAAAAAAAAAATTTTCAAAAAAAAATTTTTAAAAATAAAATTTTCAAAAAAAAAAATTCCAAAAAAAAAATTTTCAAAAAAAAAAATTTCAAAAAAAAAATTTCAAAAAAAAAATTTTCAAAAAAAAATTTTCAAAAAAAAATTTTCAAAAAAAAAATTTTCAAAAAAAAACTTTCAAAAAAAAAATGTTCCAAATAATTTTAATTTAAGCTTTTAGTGATTTTTTTTAAATAACAAAACCGTATTTTGATAATTATTGTTTTTTATTTTAAATTTCGAAAAGCCTGAAATAAAAAAAAAAATTTTCTAATTTCTAAATAATCGATAATCTGTAACATTTATTTGCAAACACTTCCCTTCTTTTCCCTTTTCATTTTTGTTGAGAATTGCGGTCCAAGAAACGATTTTAGTTTCAATTGAGCGGTAGACGCATGCTCGCTTGAATAGATAGCAGTTGACTTTTGCCATCTAGCGATCGTTCGTTACAACTTTGCGGTAGAAATTGATTTCCATAAGTTGGCGGCGGTTTCGAATGTAAATTAATTTGAGTCGGAGAGGTCATCGGCTGTTTTCATTCGAGATATTTAATTATTGTGAAGTATTTAATCGAGATGAAACAGCGTTTAAAGTTATTAACGATTGAAACGGAATTGATTTTTTTTTCCATATTAATTGAACCGAGGTGTGTGATGCTTGATAAATCATAACTAAGTCACTCGCCAGCCATTTGCAATCTAAATTGACTAGTTTGAAAATCAGCAACTCAATTTAATGATACCTTTTTTTTTTTTTTTGTATAGTGTTTTGTGCCATAACTTTACGCCATTGAGATTACGTCATAAGACTGCAACCGCTGATGACGTCAGAGCCAAAAGGATTCCGTTTGAGACTTAAGGTAGGACGAAACATTTACATAATTTATTTGTTGTTTATCCGCACTGAATTCAAAATATTTAAAAGTAACTGTTGTTCATTTATAAGACGTCATTCGAATGAATTTATATACAGTGCTAAGCTTTACCTTTAGAGTTCGCTGCTAAGAGAAAATAAGTGGTGCTTTTTATCTACCGGTATCTCAATTTTTTTAAAAAAATCATTTTCTTTAAAAATTAAATTTTAATTAATTTATCGATTTTTATTATTTAATTAATTTATTGATTTTTATTATTTAATTAATTTATCGATTTTTATTATTTAATTAATTTAAATTTTTATAAATTTTTTATTTTTTTCCCAAAAATCAATTTTAGTAAATTCAGTTATTTAATATATTTGTCACAAGCTGGGGAAAAAAATGTATTTATTCCGATTCTACTTCCGGTAATAAAAATTATTACGTGTCCGATAAAAGTGGTCGACAATTAATACAAATATCAATTTTTTAATTAAATAACTTTTACAAAAATACAATAATAAAAATAATCATCATCATCACCGAGGGCTTTGTGGGAGGTTTGGAGGAGGGGTAATGAGGTTGAAGGGGGAGTAGTTGGGAGGGGGGGGGGGTAATAAAAATCACACGTATTAATTATTAGAAAAAATAATCAACAAAAGTTTTGGTTAAGAGTCGTGAACTTTGAAATGAGCAAAACGATCGACTGAGTTAACGCTGAAGGTGAGAAAAGGTCAAGAGGTCAGCCACGGACAATTAGTGTTGAGTGAGAGAGGTTAATGAGCCCCCTCCCGATGGCCTCAATTAAGATGGAGGCTGGCCAGCAGCAGCAGCATCATCGCGCGAGTAAAGGTCGTATAAATTAAAAAAAGATGGACGCCGTCCTGGTGTGCCTGCACTTCCGGTGTGCGGACGAAGGAGAGAGAGGGATTAATATTATAATAATAATATAAATACATTAAGACCCGCCTATATTCATTTGTTCAACAAATCAAATATATTATAATAATAATTATGCTGACGATCACTTCCGGTGTGATCATCGAATCCGACGACGCGTTAATTTCTTATATAAATAATTGGAGCAGGAAGTGAGGAAAAGGAAGTGGGTTAAAAAGAGGGAGTTGGGTTAGTGTTGGTGTTATTCCACTTTATTGTCCAGTTTGTCGCAGATGAACTTGGTGCAGGTGGGGTTGGGTGAGGGCGTGGCTAGGGCCCCTTGCTTCAGCACGTACAATTGCTTCTTCATGCTGGTGGACGCGAATTGCTCCAGGATGCTAATTAAAAAATAAGAAAAAAAATATATATATTAGTGTTGATATTTTGGCGGGGAAAAAAATGAGATTAATTAAAAATGAATAATTAATTATGTCGTCAGATCAACTTGTCATCCATTAATCAGAAACACAGACCAAAAGTTTGAAATCATCACGAACGATTTTTGCTTATTACACTCGTTGTTTTGCTTTACCACAATATTAATATTACACTTATTAAAAGTTCAGAAATTATTATGGGGCTATTTAATTGAAAGGGCCAAATTTGAAAAGAATAACTAAAAAAAATATAGGTCTAATTGGTCAAAAATTGATAATTTAAAGGTTCAAAAAAATGTATCAAGAATTGGGGACTTTATGAGGAAAATTGTAAGGGCCGAAGTTTCATAAAAAGTGAGTCAAAGCAAAGTTCAAGCAAGTAAATAAAATTGAGAAAATACTATTGTTAAGAAAAGTCTTAAAACTTACTTGAAGAACATTTCTTTTCCTCGGACGTTCCTCATCATTCCTCCGAACTCGCAGACCACTCTCTGCATGCACTGGTCACTCTCGGACACAGCTCCGTACACCTTATACACGTGGTCAATCATCTGCGGGATGGTCGCCTGCCCCATGTTCCAGTCCATCTCCATGCCCCTGCTCTTGCGGCCACCGGTGTTGGAAAAAGGGAGAGGGATAACGCAGGTGCCTAGCTCCAGGTCGCAGTTGAGGATGGCCGGCAGGAGGAGGGCCACGCCGCCGATGAGCAGAGCGGGCAGGATGAAGCTGTTGAAGTCGACGGCGCCCCACAAGGACAAGAGTCCGGTGAGGGGGTCGCTGAAGGGAGGAGGGACGGGGGCGGGTGGGTAGTAGTTGTTGCCGCCGTAACCCTGTTGCGGGGCTTGGTTGGCGTAGCTCTGTTGACCACCGGCGCTGTAGGATTGGCCGCTGGAGTGGTTCGTCACCGGGTAGTAGTAGTAGTACAAGTTTCCTGAATCGCCGTTGGAGGAGTAGCCTTCACTTCCGCTGCTGCCGCTGCTTCCGGCGCTGTTGTAGGAACTAGCTCCAGACGCTCCACTTCCGTAGCTTCCGCTGCCGTAACTCGGGCTTCCGGCGCTGTAGGAGGCGGCGGCGGCCACGTTGTTTCCGTAGTTGTTGTCGCTGCCGCTGGCGTAGGCCACTGGAGCGGAAGCCGCGTCGTAGGAGGAGCCGGAGGTGCCGTAGGAGGATTGGGCGGTGTAGGAGGAGCCGGAAGTGCCTCCGTAGCCGTCTTTCTTGGTCAAGGTGGCGGCCATGGACAGGCCTAAGCACAGGGCCACGATGAGGGTCGAACGCAACATTGCAGAACTGTTAATATAAAAATAAAAAACGGAAATGAGAAGGCGGAAATGAGGTCAGTGAACCGTAAGAAGAAGAAATGACGAGTCACGCGCGGCGTGTGAATTAAAGAGAAAGTTTTGTTTTGATATCAAAAAGAAAAGAACAACTTTCTCCGTACAAAATCTCTCGACTCATCGTTAATAATAATTGTTTACATTTTTCACTCTCCAAAGCAAAAACAGGTCAAGTCCAACCTCTCTCTCTTTTGTGCTTAGAAAAAGTCTAGCGAGCGAAAGAGGATAAGTCCAACCAATCTGTTTGCACGCTGCTAAGTTCAACCTCTTTTTGCTTTGAAATTTGAAAGTTGCGCCGCGATCAAAACTGGCTAAGTCCGATTTTTTTTTTATAAGGAAAAATTTCGCAAAAATAAAGCGAAAAATTATCGCATGAAAAAATTATTTAAAAATTATAAAATTTAAATAATTTAATAAATTTTGAAAAGAAAATTTTTTAAGGAAAACTAAAAAAAAAAATGTAAACAATACAAAAAAAAAAAATTCAGTAAAAAAATTTCTATTTTTACAAAATTTAAAAATTAAAATTTTAATGGAATAAATAAAAATATTTTAAGTTTGAGTAAAAAATTTAAACACTAAAAAAAAATTCAGTTATAAAAATTTCTCTTTTTAAAAAAAAAAATTCTAAATTAAATTAATAACAAAGCAGAAATCGATTTTCTATTGTTTTGTTTTTTCGCTATAATGAATAAATATTATTGTTTCGACTTACCTAAAAAAATTCCTTTTTTAAGAAAAAACGCGTAAAAGTTATCACTTAAGTCCGTTGAGAGTGGCGAGTGTAGCTGAATGTGATCGACCTTGGTCACGGAGACTGTTTATATAGTGAGGGAGGGCGTGGCCAGGTGAGGGAGCGCAGGCCCGCCCCTTCGGCTCACTGACCCAGATGACGTGCGGCTCATCCTCTACCCTCATTGGCTCGCTCTCTCTCTCTCACTCAGTCTCTTCCTCCCTCATTCCACTAGCCTGCTTTTTTTATGACCATTTTCTTCTTCATCCTAATACTAATTGTTTCCTTCTCATTGTCCACCTCTGTCCACCCCATTCCTTGCCTTCTGTCGATCGCGCTTGACCCAGTAACCTTGGCAACCACTCTTCACTCTTCGTTCATTCTCAGCAGACGAAACGATTTTTTTTATTAACCGCACAAAAAAATTGGATTTTTATTTAAAAAAATGATATTAAAAGTTGAATCGTTCGGTCAGCCGAAGCCCGAGGAGGACGGGTCTTGTATGGGCCCCCGAAATAATACGTTCTCTAGTCCCGTCAAACAACTTTTATTTTTTCTTTATAACGATCATCTTAAACAAAATTATGTTTTTGATTGGTTAAAATCGCTGTTGTGGGGCCATCGCGCAGGGCCGTGCGAAGGGAAGGTGTCGCCCGGGGCCAAATCTAGATTTGGCGCCCCCTCCCGGCCAAGTTTTTTGACCGCTTAAAAAAACTAAAATATTTTTCAAAAATAATAACAATGGAAAATAATTTTGAGCGCCG
>JAQGAZ010002040.1:0-21362 GCA_034692225.1 Polydesmus complanatus | reverse complement strand
CGTTAATTTTTACTTGGAGCAGGTTTTAAAAAGTGTAAAATAGTTACTATTATAGTTTAGATTAAAATAGTTTTAGTCTCAGTACCATTTAATGTTTGTTTCATTAGCTAATGCACCCTGAACATTTTATTTAACACGTGCGGTATTGAACGTTTTTTTTTACGAACACTGTGTAAATTAAAGTATTATTATTTTATAAATACAGTAATTACATGAATTATTTTTTTTATATATATACATGTACAATTACCGCATAATATATAAGCTACCCATCGATTTATTATATACCCACTCGTAGTTGTAAACATACAATTGGAAATTCAAGTTGTTTGGTAGAGGTGGTAGAGAACAGCAAAATGCCAACTTACCCTTAGCAACTATAGTAATTAACCAAGTAATGTAGAACTCAGCTCAAACAGGAAAAGGTACAGTATTGGTTTGTAAGAGAACACAAAAGATAGGAAAACAAAGAAAAATAATACAAAATAAAAGTAAAGAGAAAAATATTAAGGATAGATCGGTATCGTGCAAGACAAGACAATCAAGTGCAAAAAGTATTGTTTACTTTACTATACAGCTATAATAATAATGGTAATACATGTAGTAAGGTTGACGATAAAATTATTGGAGAGTTTAATCCTTGGTAGAATAGGAGAAAGATAAAAACGTAGCTCAAAGACTGGAAATTAGTGAATGCTTATTAGAGCCTGCACACTTATAAGCGTTCCGATTTTACCAGCAATGTTTACTAGTGTGCAGAATTTCGTGCAGTTTTGTGTTTTGCTGCGGAGAGGATTTTTTGGAGCTTCGTGTGACTCTTCCTTATAAGCGCTTCCGTAGCGCCCTATACTGAATTCTATAAGGGCCACGAAATATTTTCAGTTGCTTAGATAACGCCATCGACAACATATAAAGACTGTGTACGCTGTAGTTGTCTGTAATCATATTTTATATGTTTTGTAGCAATAGCGGTGACGATTGAATGTGACTTTTAGTAACGATCGGGTAGAGTTGTTGAACGAGCATAATAATAAAAATAAAAAACCTCAAAGTTAATCCAATTACGTCAGCAACATCGCATTTGCATACGAAGAAAAACTATCGTCACTTTCGACACTTGTAGTAGATAAAAGTGAATTGCAACACTTGTTTTATCCCTCGTCACTCACTACTTGAGTCCCGTTAAAAACCAATAAACCAGCCCTCCTACCCCACTCCAGTCATATCAAACCCTTCGCTTCTCATTTATGCATAAATAACGCTGTTATTAGTTCATGCCAATGCTTTTATTTACATTGTATGCACTCGTGTTTTCCCCGACTTTAACACAGGCTCTGTTTTAAGGAAAAAGTAGAGCTGCTTAAATTCCTTGAAATTCGGTTTCCGGATTTATTGACTTCCGGGAATCTATCTAACAATGCAACATTTTAAAAATAATAATTATTACCGCATTATTTTTTTAAAATGTTTTCAATAACTTAAGACAAACTAAATAAAGTTTTAAACACATTTGTTACATTCAGCAATTAAAGGCAAAGACAAATAATATTCGAGACAAAGACAAATGTTGAATTTTATAATAATTATCACATTGTTGCTTTACTAACGGCTTTAAAGTTATTAGTGAATGCACCTAGTAAAAACCTTAATAATTTGAATTTCAAGGAAAGATCAAGGGTTTGCGATTTACGTATACACTGTAGTATGTTATTATCTATAAGCTGTAGGCTATTTTCGTTTTTGTTTATACTTCTGTGTGCCTTGCCTATTTAGTTATTTTATATTTTCAGAGGGAACATTTATTGTATAATAGGTTCTGATTTTCTGAATAAACTGTTGTTATTAATTATTTTTGAGAATAAATTTCAATAAAAAAACATTTTTTTTTTGATGACTAAAAGTAAGGGGATCATTAAAACAAACGCGGCAAAGTTAAAAGAGGGAACGGGGGAGAAGAATATTCAAATATTGCAAACGGCATACTGTATTATGCACGCTCCCTATCAACAAAAATTCATCATAGTAATTAGTAAAACATTTTTGAAAGCTTTGATAAAACATAATTATTCGAGAAATCAATTTTTTTAAAAAAAAAAAAAAAAAAGCAAATACGAAAATCTTTTTATTTACCCACAAATTTAATTTTTTAAATATTCATTCTATAACAACATTCTTTTTATTCATGATGCAAGACCTATATACTGTAAATGTTACGGTGAAAAAGATACAGTAGAAAAAATGTAAACATTAAAAGAAGATAGAAAAAAAAAGATTTAAAGAAAAAATGCAGATGTTAATTTTACGTCAGGGAGAGTTTATCTTAATTAGAATATTTTTTTTTAAGTCACCTCTTGAAAAACATAAGGGTATGCTCAATTCTCGAGAGCATTTCTTTCGTCATTAAAAACATTACGAACGGCAGGAAACTAACTATTGTCCCGAGTGATATTAGCGACTATTTTCGCTTGACCCATTTTACCTTGAGCTAAATTAAACGAGCGAACGAATGTTGGATTCGACGCCGACAACTCCATTCATTATTTTCCAGAAAGTCCTCCGTGATGGTCCATTACTTAAATCGAACTCTCTTTTTTTTATTACCGGTACAGTATTTTCTCTTTTTTCACACAACGTAAAAAGAAAAAAATAGCGAGAAAAAAAGCTGTGATCTCAAAAAAAAATAAGAGTTGCTTATAAAACGGATCATTAGTGTGATTTAAGTGGCTTCATTGGCTTATTCACAAGTTCCGTTGATGAAATGTTCATCTTTCTCATCAACATCGTTCTGGTAGGAGGAAGTCGTTCGTATTTACTTTAATTATTTATCTAGAGAATATTATCATTTGTTCAAATCTTTTTTTTTTCTACTTTGTCTTCTTCACTCGTCTATAACCATCTCTCTGTCCCTCTCTATAAATCTCTTAGTCTCCTCCCTCATCTATTTACCTATCACCATCTTCTAAATCCATCACTCAGTCTCCTTCTCAGTCATCTCTCAGTGCCCTTATCTTAGTATATCTATTTGGAACTCAATGTTTGTATCTCCCTCTAAGTCTATGTTTTCCTCCTTGTCTCTATCCATCTTATTGTACGTCCATCTATCAATCTCCATCATCAATTTTCACCTCTCATTTTTATCCATCTCTCTGTATCTCTTGATCCCTGTTTATATCTTGGCCGAAATCACGACACCGTTCTCTTTTAGTCAATGTACACTATGTCCCTGCTTCTCTCCCCTTTCACTCTGTCTACCTATCTTATTGCGTGTGTTTGACTTTACTTCTCTGTGTGTTTTTATCCCCATCTCAAGTTTGCCGATTTTCATCACTCTGTTCATCTTACTGTTTGTTCACCGCTATGTGCACCTATACATGTCTGTCCATCTCTGTGTTTCTATATCTCCCTCCTCTCTAGATCTATTTTTACTTCCTATATTATTTCTTTTCCCTTTTTCGTCACTTTATCTATATCTACTGTTTAATTCACGTTGTGTGTATGGCTTTTGACAATTGGCCATTTGGCCTGCTTTCAAATGGAACGACGAGTCTTTCAAAAAAGTCTGATCAAGACAAAGTTTAAATAATAGAATGTCGGGCACTAGCTAAAGAGATCATTTCGTTGCTAAAAGGCTAATCAATAGCGTCATATCCTCAATGTGATACTTTCCAGCGCGGACGTAAAATGTCGGCAGAAAATGGACAATTTCGGCAATAAAAAATAATTAAAAAACGCCAAGCTGATGAAAATGAAACTGAAAATCCAAACTTCAATTACAGAAGTTCTTTGATTCCCCAAATATTTCATTTTCATATTGCATTAATATTAGAGTTTCAAAGCATTAAAAACTTTTTGTTTATGGCTTAGAGAAGTATTGTTATAACACATTCAAAACACATTCATATGATTAATAATTAATTTCCAATTTTTTTTAATTGCAGTTAAAATTAAAACATTAAATTAATATTTCGTTGTTGTGTATTATATTATGCGTTTGCAAAAAAATCCCTTAACAAAATATTAATTTAAGTAATCGCTCAAATTTCCTATTTTAAATTTCAATCCCACAAAACTGTAAATTTATCATAAATAGAATACACGTACTGTAATGAAAATCCTAAAATTAAAAAATTTATAGTGGCATACGTAGCAATCGCACTTTGGAATACTAATTATTAAATGCCTTAAATATTAATCCTGGATACACAAGATAATTTATTTATCGAAAATCGAGTTAATTTTTTTTTAAATATTGATATAACGCTTGAATGCGGCGGAAATAAGTTTGTCTTCAACCTTTCCGCTATTTAAAAATGTCGTTTCAGTTTAAAAATCAAATAAATAAATACGGTAACTGAAAATAAAAACCTAAAGTTTTCTTTCTTTAAAAGTATAAATTTTCAACTCAACTTTTAAAATTGTAAATATGTGAATACGACTTCTAATAATTATATTCAGATAGACAAAAATCTTTTTAAAAATATTTTAGACAACTTTTCATTTTATGTTTTAAATCTGTTTTGTAGACAAATTTGCGTCAATGATTAAAAAAAATGCTTATTTTGTCGAATAATAATTCTATTTAAAATTGCAATATAAAAATAAAATCGTATTAAAATTCACTATTTATTCAGTTTACTTCATGTATTTTATATTAATTACTATGCAGAATATGTTCATTTTTAATAATGAAAAAATAATAAATAAAACTTTGGAAGGATTTTAAGAATAAACTTACCAAAACGATAAAGTTTTAATTTATTTTAAGTTAAGTTTATTTCAATAAAAGATTAAAAAGCTTTCAAAATGATTAAAATACATTTCAAAAATTATTCAAAATAAATTAATTATGATTTATCTTTTTTATTTAAAATAAGAAATAATTTTGTGTGTTGGTACCTACTGCAAAAAATGGGAAACTAATCGCTTTGCTAAAAATTTGGAAATGTAACAAAAATACAAAGCCTATATAAAATTACATAATATTATCAAAGCAAAATATCTATAAAAGATTAAAATACTAATTTTCAATTTTTACTAATGAATAGTTGTTCAATAAAATATTTCCCTTCATCATTGAGGCCTAAAATTTAAAGGGGACTCATACTTATAACGTCATTTTATCTAATAATTATTGTTCTTATTTAAGATAATGTTCTTGAATAGAAAAGTTCATTCAATTTAAAATTGACTGGCTGCATTAAAATAACTTTGAGGTCAAATGAAGAACACGTTAATATTCCATTTACTGCATTTTTACGTCACATAAAATATCATCAAAGCTTTTATTAAATTTCGTTCATTTCATTTTCTAAACATCTTTTTTTCTTTAACTCACAAATAAATTCAAAAAAATCAATAATCCTAGGTCATCTTTTTTTTAAAAACCCTACGTCATAATTCAATAAATGTGAGAGAAAGGGTTTCGTCATTATTGAAAACGATATTTTTTATTGGATAAAAAATTTCTCTCTCATCCGGATCGATTATAGCATCACATAATAGGTACTGTATACGGCAGAAGGATGAAAATAGAAAAGTACATTTTTCGTCTGCTTCCACGAAATATACGCTTCGCCTGACGGAAACGTAAAATATGAAAGCAAACACTTTTCATATTATAATATAGCGTTTAATTTGCAATTTAAACGCTTCTCATTCGAAACGCCACGCGTTTTTTACTTCCTCTACACCCTCGCCATCTTTTCCAGTCTAATTTTTTCAACCCCTTCTCTTTCTCTCGTTCGCTCTCTCTTAGCTTTTGGAACGTGATGAATGACAGCTTCTACCTTAATATTTTTATAATATCTCTCGAGCCAAGAAAATAAAAAGCCATTTATCTTGATCCCGCCCACTTTTTTCTTTCTCTCTCTCTCTTCACCCTGCGCCATCTACCGGCAAGTAAAAATGGATGACAAGCGATATTTTCACGTCTCTACCCTTCAACTCCGACGCTCTTTCAACCTATAAATATAATCTGTAACTTTTTTAACCTTGTAATTCCGAGTGCAGGAATTTAACCTCTTGTTTCATTCAGTTTACCGCTTATATTGAAGCGATTTCGTCGTCGCCACCGTAAAAGAGAGAGAGAAAGAGTGAGAAAAATGAAAAGAAGATGATTTATAGGAGAGAAGAGGGAGACGTCAACTTAATATCAAAATGTATAGGGTTATCAACACACACAACGCCCACCCACCAAAAAAAAAACCGCACTCCCAACACCTCATCACGAAAAATTAAGAAGTTTCCAAGTTCTTGTTGCTCGCTTCTTACATGCAGATCAAATTAAAGTTATAAATTACGTGTTTACAAAAACCTTATGCAAATCTTTTGCTACAACTACAGTATGTACTACAATAAACTTATACGGAAGACCAAAAACAATCTCAAATCAAAAAAAAAAATTTTTTTTTTAAAAATTTACTTTAGTTAATCTTTTCATCGATGGAACCCAGTTTTGCACTTAATCAAGTTTGTTATTTTATGGGAATAAATCTATGTTGTGGTAACCGAAAATAGATTAAAAGAAAATGTAGACGAACTTATATGATTGTTATTTAATTTTGCTTTTTTTTTGCAGACTGCATTGTGAAAAATACTAAAAAAACAACGCATGCGCACACCATTTTATAAAATTATTTTATGTTTTGAACTTGCTCTAGAAAGTGACTTCACTAAAGTTGTAGCTAAATTTTTAAAAATTTAATCTCACTTTGTAAAAGTTTTTATTTAGTCGCTAAGTCGAAATTAGAATGTAGGAGATTAACACCTAAATAAAATCTATGAAAATCAAAAGTAAAGATCAATTTATATAATTAGCAAAAAATGAAGCTAAAAAAGACATACCGGTAATAATACCCAACTAGAAAAGTTAATAAATAATTTTATTGGAATTAAATGAACGCAGTAATTCCGAAGAAAAACTTGTCATTCTACTGATTTGTTTACGAAATAGTAGTCTTTACTTTAACTTGTGCTCAAAATTTTAATTACATGTACACTATTTAAATTAAATTCGTTAAGTGCAATCATTAAATTTTTGTAAATAACCTTCGAAAACTAATTGCTCCATTTAAATTAAATTCGTTAAGCGTAATGAGTTAATTTTTGTAAATTAAGCTGCATGCAAAATAAACAAGTTTTGCTAAATCAGAAATAATTAGAATAAAAATTTAGTAGCTTTTAATTTTTATTTACCCATAATTTCGGTATTTAAGTGAAACTTCAAAAGCATCTGTTTTTCGAGTAAAAGTAAATTTTTAATAAAATAATTTCCGTGCAGAAGAAAATAACCAGTGCAACAAATCATTTTGCAAATGTAGATCTAAAGCATTTCTAATTAAATAAATTTTAATACGGTATACCGGTAGTTACTTTTATGAAACTTCAAATTCGTATAAATTACTATCGTATAGGCTCATTCGTTCTTGAGACAAAAAAAATGATTCTATAAAAAATGCTATTTTAATAATTTACTTGGGTTTAATTTGTTATCAAAAACTTCAATTTGTTATTACATTTAGTTTGTTATTACTTGTATAATAAAAACCCCCTTTATTTAATTTTAATAATATATAATTCCGAATGTGAAAAATCGTAAACAAAATATTTTCCCCCTAACTTCTATTTCGTTTAAAACATTCGAAAGGCGTTGCGAAGTTTTTTCCTCGAAAAATGGTCAAAATTTGTATTCCTTTGACTTGTTTCTCGATTGTGGGTCTGATTTACACACGCCAAAATAAGGTGTTACAACAAATAAAAATTGATCGCCGGTCGACGAAACGAGTTAAAATACGGCGTTTGATACGTAATAGCAGAAAGAGTTGCAATAAAATTGGTAATATATCCCGTATATTACATGTTTAAAAAACTTTTTTTCTTGAACTCATTTCTCTTGCTCGCTTTAACACGTGTCAAGCGATGGCACGCAAAACGAGCCCAACTCCACTTCCACCGAGAAATATTAGTATAGGAATTGCAAAGCAGAAAAGTGATTAGCATATTTATGAAGTGTGTTGCAGCTACCTATACGCCAGCTATATTGTGTCATCAATTCAAACAAAATTCCGAGGCCCGGATGCTGGCTGCTGAGATATACAGATGAATAGATGGATGAATGGAACGAATGGAGATAAAATAAATAAAAAAAAAACCTCTGCCGTGAATTCCAAATCGACATCGCAAACAAATAACTTTTCGAGTCTCCACTCCCACTCACAACCACCCATTTGCGCATATCGAAAACCACGCAATAAACATTAATCCGCAAGTGGAACGCCATTTGCACAGTATTTCAAAGTTAGGAAACATTTTTCACTTTTACAATAATAATAAAAAAGTAAAAAGAGGCAGAGTGATATAAAAGAGGGAAGGAGTGATATAAGAGAAATACATGTAGAAGAAAAAATAGAGAGAATGAGACGAAGAAAGACATAGTGATGAAGAAAAAGAGGAGTGAAATAGCAAAGACAAAATATGAAAAGCAACATACAGATGAACAGCAAAAACCAAAATATTGAGAAAGATAGAGACAGAACAAAATATTAACAGAAAGTGGTTGAAAAACAGAAACGGCAAAGAGAAGAAAAGACAGCATGAACAGAAAATATGGTAAGCAAACTGATAGGAATAAGAAAGAAGGAAATAATAGTGATAGATATACGTTAGTAAAGAGACAGAGAAAAGAATGATGAAGTAGGAGAGAAAGAGTAAAACCAACATATGGACTAAAAGATGGAAGAAAGGAGCGACAGGGTGTTAGAGAACGAAAAAGAGAGACAGACGAATAAAGAACAAAAGTATAACCGAAATATTAAGAAAGACGGAAACGGAGAAACATAGTAAAAGTTTGAATAAGAAAAAGAAACGGAAACATAAAGAGACAGCAAATAAGAAACAAAAAGTCGGAAAAATACATGATGACGGAGACAGTGCAATAGAAAAAAATTATGGAGAATTAAAAAGAAAGAAAAACCGGAATATGGAATAAGAACTATAATGATAGAAGAAATAATAAACACAAAGTTAGTGAAAAACAAGATGGTGGAAAAAGACATAAAAAAGACATAAAAAAGACAGGGTTAAAAAAAAGTATGCCAAAAAAAAGAGAGCAGAGTGATAGAGACAAAAAAAGAGTGATGAAAAAATTGAGGCGAAATAATGGGAGAAGATGAAGAAAGATGGAGTGGTAGAAAAATAAAGTTATGGAGAAAAAGAGTGATGGAGAAATTAAGAGAGTGATGGAAAAAAAATAAAAGAGTGATGTATAAAGAAAGAGAATGATGGAGAAAGAAATACAGAGTGATGGAGAAAGATGCAAGGGGGTGGAATGAGAGAGTGAGAAACGCACTTAACAAAGAAATCCATAAAAAAAATTTGTCATTCCCAAATTTCATTTTCTGTGCAATCTATCAACGATCATATGATAAGATTCATATGTCAACTGCAACTTTTCCTCTCAAATCAGCATAATTTAATAAAGTTTGTTCAAACAAATCGATTGCCTATTTTTTTATACTGGAAAAAAAAACTTTTTTTCTTTTTCTAGGCTTCGTTTTTTTTATTTATTTATTTATTTATTATTACTTTTTTAAATAAAAATAAAATTACAAATTGTGTTTTAAAACTTTTGGTCGTTCATAATGTGTTTTCATGTAAATGTTAAGAGTGACGGGGATACATACAGTATAAATATAAACATGAATGCGAAGCGGTGAAATATTCATCATGAATAAATTTTCCCGGAGAAACACATTCGAAACAAATACATTTTCCGAAAAAAATATATATATTCCGGTACACTGTATACAAGTATACCGTATATATAATTATATAGATTTTTCTACCATTTTTTTTTTTTTTTTTTTCAACTTGACAATCGTGATCTCTGGAAATCTCCAGGGAAGTTTGCTTGGCACAGATTAAAATACTTCCTTAATAAAACTACTAAAATCGTATTTTTCTGTATCCTTCTGTACTTTCTGCAATGATTTAGATGGGAAAAATTTAATAGTTTCTCTATTATTCTTTTTATCTTTCCGTGTTACTGACAAAAGATAAGTTAATTAAAAATTAAAAGGAAGTTATTTAAAACAAAAATCAAAATTTACTTTTGAAAACTTATAGGCTACTCGTAGTTTTCTAATTTTAAGGGAGTAATTTTTAATTTAAAAAAAAAAAAAAAACAAGTTCCCTTTCACATTTCATTTTGAATTCAACTGAAATTGATCTAAATGGAAATCCATAAGACTTTTTAGCAGGAATCTACAAACAAAATTCATTGTATGCAGAATCTAGTACCGGTAATGACGTATTAACGACAATTCTATACAACAAAAAAATGTAATTTGCAGTTACTAAAAATTCGTTAAATTAATGATTTACTTAAGTCGAATACTCGTAGATGTTAACTAACCATAAAGGCTAAAGCGCTAGATTAAAATGCTGCAAAAACATTTTTCTAGTCGAATGATTTTCTCAGAAGGTTTTTCTGCATTTTAAACACTGAGATGAAACGAGACGCATAAACGACGCTTTACAAATCACATTTGGCGCTGAAAAGTGCTTTAAAAAGTGATAAAACTTCTATTTTTTGTTTGATTTATTGAAATTCAACGGAAAATGTCGAATAAATTTACACGTATCGGTCGCCATTCACGCGCGAAATAAACAAATTAAATATTTCTAAGAATTTTAATTTCAGACTTTCAACCTTATGTTATATTTTTTTTTTAAAAAAAATTCTTCATCAAAATTGTGGCAAACAAGTTTAAAGTAGGCAAAAAAAAAAAATAAGTTAAGATCCGCATTGGCGCTAAACTTGCACATTATTTTTTTTTCCTAAAAAAAAAAAAAACCGCGCGCGAAAAAAACCGAAAACGAGTTAAAATCTGCGTTGATTTTCGTTCGAAAAACTAAAGAATGATATAAATTTGGCGACTAAAAGAACGAGGGAATGAAGCGCCATAGAAACGGGAAAAAAACCTTAAGCAAAGAAGAAGAAAAAAAAAGAAAGTCGGAGCTAATTAAATCGCAAATGATAAGTGATTACACGATGATGGGGATGTGAGCAAACATTAAACGAGTTGATATGCGCATGCGCTAAGCTCCTGATGAGAAAATTTATAATAAAAAAAAAAAAAAAAAAGTAAAGCCGGTCGACTATCATTGGGATTTCTAAAGTAGCAACTCGATCTACCGTTTCGATCCCACAACTTTCGTTCTTCATTTTCTTTCAACATCCCAAGCACTCTTTGATTTTTTAAACGTACATTTCATAAGGTTATTACTAGTAAAAATTATTAATCAAGCAATGCAATAACCAAAAATTGCTAAGTGCTTTCAACATCAATAGTTACCAGTTGTTGTGACCCTTTGGTAGAAATGTGAAACATTTTGTAGATTTTGGTAGTAATTATTAGATTAGTGGTTAATTAATGTGTAGACGTTCCGTTGGATTGTGAATCAAATAGACGGGCAATTTTCAAGTGTAATTGATTGATTTTATCGTGTCCATAGAGATCATTTAAGTAATGCTTCTCAAGTTGGGAACGGACAATGCGATAGATAACATTATAAGTATGGGATATTCAAAATTTGAAAGATGAAATACGGCATTCGTAGAATAGGAATGGATTAAGAGATAAAGATTCACAATGCCAGTGAAGCTAAAGATGAAAGATTTTGGGACGTAAATCAAGATGACTGCCGAGCAGAGTACCTGTACACAGTGGGAAAGTGCTGAAGGACTAAAAAAATAGTTGATATTTGCGTTTTTGTCAGTTAAAAAAAAGTTTTTGTAAAGATTATTCAAGTACATGGACATTTTTGCTTATATCAGCGGTATCAGATTAAGATTAACATAAACTCAAGTACCAAACTGATGCAATTGGAATTAGCCTACAATGTAATAGTTTATTTGTAAAAACTAGATTGACATAATAATATATGTAAGTTATACGCAATCTCAATTTAATCATGACACTTTTCGATTTGTGCACATTCGGAAACTCGTAAAATTCGCGTTTATGATGGTTTTCATGGTTAAAAATGTTGTTCAAAAATTAATCCAAAATTAATTCGTGTTATTTTATTCAAATACGGCAGTTCGGTTTTTATCGATCTTTCAACACAATTTACACTCCGTTATACAGAAATTTTCTAGTATCGATGAAAACAAAGAATCGGGGTTACGCCGTTAAATGCAACGATTGAAAGTTGTTCCATAGATATTCATTAATTGAGAAAGCGAGCGAGCTAATCAAGAAATGCAAACGAGATTGTGTTTGGAGCAGAAAGACAAAGAGAATGTGAAATTGTAAATGATAGGGAAATAACGCCGTATAAGAGGTGCGGGTGTGGGGTTAGTAGATAGGTAGGTAGGGGTGGAGAGGGAGCAAGAGTGGGGGCGGGAGAGGTGATGATAGAAGTGAAAGCGGAGAAGCAGACATTTTGAGCTCTACAGTATTTTCAAATGATCAAATCATCATGCATTCTTCAAGACAAAATGGCGACGACACTGATGAGATTTGAAGAGGAAACAAATGTACTCTACTTGTCATGTACCCCCTCTCCCGGCCTTTCAATTCAGCAGTATGTAGGAACCGGTTCGCCCAACCACTATCTCGTTAATCAAATTTGACTTGTTTACGAGTACAAAATATATTAATTTTTTTTTAATATAATTTTAATACAATTTTCAAAAAAGCTTTAACCGAAAATTTCAAGAAGTCGTAGCAACTTGTTTTCTATATAAAAAAAAACAAGTTGTTACCTAATTTTAAACGCATTCGTACTCTATTTTAATCAAATGTAATTCAATCTTTTTTAAAAAAAAAAATTAAAGTTTTATTATTGAAGTACATGTAGGCTACTATTATTGTTCTATAGCTAACGACATTATGCCTATTTTAAACGAGTTTTTGATCAATTTTAAAAACGATTCATTTGTCAAATTTTTACTCAGTTTTAAGAAATTTTTTAAGTCAACTATAGTAAACTTCAAATTACAGTATTTTTTATTCAATCTTGCACGCGCTATTACCATTTTTAAACTAGTTTTTTTGAACAAGTTTTGACTTACTTTTAAACATATTCAAATTAATATCAGAATTATGAGTGCCTATTGCTCTTGAGCGATGCTTAATTTTGAACAAATTCTTGCTCAATATGAAAAAGTTCTTATTTAATTTTTAAGACGATTCAATTTTAAACAAAATACTGTATTATGCTTAAATTTTTGATTAAAATTTTAACAAAAAATTTATTCGATGTTAAACAAGTTTTAATTAAATTTTGAACAAGCTTTGAAAAGCATAATGCCAGAGCTTATTCTAATTTAAAATTAATAAAAGTCTAAAAAAAATCTCATTTTTCACATTAATAAGTTTTCTCATTCACTTTTTCAAATTACTTTTTATTGCAAACCGCTATGTCAAATTTTAGCAACACACGAATGAGTATCTCTCGTCTTACGTTCCACCGCGTTGTGCAATATGATCCCGCGTGAAACGGATGTCGTAAGTTGAAGAAGAGAAAAAAAAAATTCAAAATTTTAGTTAGGAAGAAGAAAAAAAAGAGCATCCCTCGGGATTAATCCAACGCGAGAGTTGCTCGGCAAAGATCAAATCAGACTGAATGAGAAGAGTGATGAATCTTTGAGAAAAGAATACGTCTTGTTCTTGTGAACAAATGTACGAAAAACAGAATGAAAGATGAGAGGAAGAAAAAAAAAAAAAGAAAAAGCAAATTTATGCAAATGTAAGAGCATAAAAAATTCAGACTTTTGCGGATGATGAAAATGAGCGAATGTATTTTTCGAGAGAGAGAGAAAAAAAACGAATGTTACGCTGGGTCATTAATATCATTTCGGCCAACATCAAAAGGCCAATCAAGTCGCAAAAGATGCTTCAAAAGGAGGAGTCTCGGCGGGGAATGGGCTTCGAAGGAGCGAAGCGGGTAAAATAGAGAAAGCGGAGGTTTTGCACCCGTCTCAAATTATAAAGAAGTTGATCAAATGTGTAAAAATAGTACGGTAAAACATCTGTACAGTATGACATTTTCAAAGAAATATTTTAATTTATTCGTTTTACTGAAAATTCAGTAAAAATAAAAAAAATATTCAAACATTTATAGGAAATTTAATAAGTAGCATGATATTTTAATAAATGAATCGCTTATTAATAGGTAATACCACGATCTTGGTAATACTTTTTGAAGTTCAATAATATTACTAAATGCTGTGTCGTTGTATCGATCATTTACGTAATTTCCCTATGGGAGTTTACAGATACCTACTGGTTTGTCTTGTCGGGTACCACTAATACTATGCTATTATTATTACAGTATATGTGGATAAAATAAAGCGATTTTATTATGGTTAAATATTTCACTTTTAAATCGAATTTCACTAATACATACATAAAATAAAAGTTTTACTTGCCCAATTTAACATTTTTGTTAAAATGAGGCTAAGTTTGAGTTATTTCTCTCTTTCCGGTACTTTCTGTCTGGGCTCACCAGAAATTTATTTCTAATGAGAATTATTATAATTATGTAGCCTACTATTGACGTTTCCAAAAATATATTTTATTAATTTTTTTTTTGTTAAATTTCAGTTAACTTTAGATTCTTAAATATGTCTAGTGATCTGTTTAAAAGGAATGTTGAACAACCCGAAAACCGCGTTTCATGTGTATCAAATAAAAACCGCCTAATTAAAAATTAATTTTTAAAAATATATCATATGTTTTGCGCCGTTTTTCAGCGTGTGCGTTCGCTCGTGATAAGAAACGCGTTTGAAATTCATAAATTGTAAGTGCAAGCACCCGGAACAAACGTATAAACGTCGAGAATATCAACGGCGTTGCATAAAGCGTAACTGTATTACGGCCTTTATATAAATGATCAAAAATGAAACGGGAAAATTTTTTCTCCAAATAAAATCTAATAACAGAGCGGAAAAAATTCGAATCATGTCAATAACATTCTTCCCCTTTAAAAAATAAATAAAAAAACGAGCGATAGAAAAAAGAGAGAGGGAGAGAAAGAGAGACAGAAAAACAGATAGAGAGACGAAAAGCATAGAGAAATTGTCATTTTTCGTCTCTCGGATACAAAACGAAAGCCGTAACATAAAATGCTGTAAATAAAACGGTTAAACGGAACGGTTATATAATATATTTGTTCTTTTACAAGTATCTTTTATCCCCTTTTTCTCCCAGAAATAAAGTGGGGCTTACGTCATCGTCCGTAAAGAAGCGCTTACCGTTTTAATGGAGGGAGCAACAGCGTTCAAAAAACGCCAACCAGAAAAGTTCTTTTTTTTTTTGCGTGCAATTAATTTGTACGATATCTCACAAACGCGGTAACCAATTCAATGTTTATAGGCAAAAACTCCCCCTTAATGCATGTAAATTAAAGCTCGCGCTACATAAATATAGATATCCTCACATATTCGCAAGAGCCAAAGTAAAAGTCGACAATATCAATAATTACACCAGGAAAGGTATGTATGAAGTCAGAAGTTTCTTTATTTTTAATTAATTTATTGAAGTGAAACTTCTATAGCCGCGCAAATGGAAGCACGTTCCAGAAGTACGAAAAGGTGCGAAATATAAGGAAAAAATTGCGCGAAAAACCTATCTCATAAGCGCGCAAAATATCTAGAAAATGCGCTAAATAAATTAAATGCGCGAATACATGTTCTATGTATTCGCCAAATTACTTTTATTCCATTTCTTCCGAGCATTATTTTATAATTAGAGTAAGCTACATTGTATTTTCATAAGATTTAAGAAGCTTCACTTTTACAGCGCGAGAGTCTCACGCACTCTTTTTTTTATTTTTTGAAAAAAACCTTTATACCAATAATTAAACGATTGGAGTTTTTGGCACGCTGCTGACATAACAGCGCTATCGCGCGTTAATTTTGAACTGTTGCGGTAGCAGCGTGCAAGGTGCCACCGAGTAAATTCCAATAAAAGTCAAGCAGAATATTATACGGTATTTTGTTATAAAAAGCTTGTAAAAACAATTTTATTAATGCACTATTTATTAAATCTTATTAATTTATTATTTATTTGTTCTGTAATCTTATGTTTTAATCTTAATGGTGGTTAATAATAATTAATTCTCCTTTTATTATGAAATAACTTTTCAAATCAGGAACTTCAATTTCAGAAATTATTGTCGTTTCGATCACACTTCGCCATGAAAATTTACATTTTTATCTTCAAAATAAATATTTTGCTTTGCTGAAGGTCACTATTACGTTGTACAGTGTATTAGATTTGATATAAAATAGAAGGCTTTGAGCCAAAATATACTTTCAAATTCGTTTTATTAAGTGCGTGGGTTTGAGAGCAGCGCTGTCTGGGAACGGCCAATAAATTAATTTATAAAAACATTTTTCGTATTAATGATGTTAGTTCTATGCAGATGTTAACGTGCAATTTGTTTGAAAAAATATTCAAGATTTCTTCCGCCACTCATTAAAAAAAATATGTCGAGCAAGCGAGTGAATGCTGTTTACTAACGCCATCGGAATAGTAATGTTCCCTCCATAAACTTGAAACATCTCGCTCGTCGTCTGCTTCTGCTCATCTTTCGTTTCCGAACAACAAGACAGATACAGATTATAAAAATAAAACGAAAAAAAAAATTATTTCTCCTACTTTCCATTCAAAATGCGATATACATATATCATACAGAGCGTGTACAGTACGTAACGTAACGTGCGGCGGAGTAATACGTAGGTGATATTATGTCTAGCAATTCAGCATAAAAACCCCACCAAAAATAAATGCGGAATGAGTAACATTTGAATTTCAAATAAAATGCAAAAATGTATGAGAAAAAGTAACCAAAAAAAACACGAAAGAAAATAAAAAGCGGCTTTTTCTGCTTCTGTTTCGGCTTGGCGCTAGATAAAAATAAATAAAAAACCCAATGACGTCACGAGTTGATATTGTTAGTCTTAAGTTGCCACTCACTTCCCGTGTTAGAAATATAAGCGCACTCCTCACAAAGCTTTCTTTTATTTTTTTTATTCGCGTATAATTTAGCCCGAGAAAAATGAGATGCAAGATAATCGCGCATTTATATACGCTCGTACATTTCGACACCTTGGCTCAGCCCTTCGCCCCCTATCCCCCCCCCCCCCCCTTTCATCCCACCCCTTAGCCCGCTTCGGAGCAAGTCGCCCTCTTTGCCATTTACGACTTCTCATCTTTTATAATGGCGATAGATGACTATTGTAATGCAAAATGACCTCTTTATGTCATCAGCACACGCAACGCGATCTCGCATGTATGAGGAGAAATTTCACTCCAAATATTATACGGGCGGGAAGAAGAGTAAATCGGGTAAAATACAGCGTTTAGAGCTTTATTGCCAAAATGTACATGTGAGGAACGGAGGCGTTGCTTCTAGCGGACAACTCCAACCCCGATGCTCCGTTTCACCACAAATGTTTAACGCAAATTCATCGCACTTATTTTTATTGGGTTAAACCGTAATCCCTCGTCATACGCGGATCCGTCTTATTCGAAGTCTGCGGTAATGACACGTATAAACCCTTTATGAATCAATTTTTGCTCGAAAATATTATCTCTTTTGAACGAAAACTTTTCACTTTACGAGACGTACAGTAGGCTGCCATTTATTTTCTTGCAAAAAACATGTTTACAAATTTTTAATTGTGAAAGGTGGGTCTTCTTTAAAGCTTTTCCCGCTTTAATGCTTTTTAATCGCTTCTTGAATGATTTAAAAGCTTGATTTAAAACTTTAGAATAACGGAAGAAGTGACAGAAGAAGGCACCGCAGCCGCCTCTTATTCTATTAAATAATTATCATGTACAAATTCATTTAAATTACCTTGGCTTTATTTGATAATAATAAACACATATTAGACAAAATAAAAAAGATTTGCGCTTAGCTAAACAGCACCGGAAATAAATAAAGTAGCTCCAAGCAAAAAAAAAAAAACCTTACCGATAAAACCGAAAACTTAAGTTTCAGCAAAATGGCAAATAGATTCTAATCAAGTTGAAAAACAAATAAAACTGAAATACTGTACTAGTAAATGAATTTAACAAATTTCGTTTACTGCACTAAAATTGCATCATTTTTCAAAAGCAACCCCTTGAAAGTTTCATTCATACCAACGTGCAATACACATACGGAACACGTGCTTAACTTCATGAATAACTTAATTATACATTTAAAAATTATCTAAGGTATCGGTTTTATTTAAACGTGTTTGAGAAAATCTCATTTAGTACCTTCTTTTGCTGCAAGTAGGACTTTAATTCAATATAATATCAGATAGAACCAAATATTATTTTATCCAATAAATCATTATTGGATAAATTTATCTTATCTAAAGGTTTCATATAAACTATCTGTTTAACCTAATTTCGTTTTTTAAATTATTTTTCAAAAAAAAAAAAAAAAAATTTAAAACATTAAAAAAAGCGAAAGCGCTCGAAGTCTTCGTCATTTCCGCTGCCGTAAACTAATCAACACTTTCAAGTTAATCGAGAAACAGAATCAATTTAAACAATTGTTCTTTTTGTTCTTTCAACTCTAATTATTGTGCTTTTAAACGCGCCACGCACATCAGCTACCACCCACCCTAAGCGCAAATTCCTCCGCCTAAAAAATTGATTAACAAACGAAAGAGAGACGGAAAACAAAATCAATTTTGTAATTAACGGAAGATCGGAAAAGACGACTCGCGTCATATCCGGAATCAGCTCGTGTTTGGTTAACGCCAATGTTTTGGCTTAATTAACGAAAGAATTCTTTTCGAAGCTGATAACATACGACCTACGTAGATGAACATGTTAAAAAAATTAATTATTCAACAAGCCGCTCTAACAACGCGCTAAAATCGTAAAACTAACAAGGCGTTTCACAATCCGATTTTAAATGATCAACGAGATAAATGGAGACGGATAATAACCATTTTGAATAATGTTTAATTAAACAAAATAAAATTAATAAAAATTAGCGTCACGTTTATTTTTGTTGACAGAAATTTGGCTGTTAAATAAATCCTTTCGCCAAAACCAAATTATTTTAGAGTTCTAAATTAATACCCGGTAGTAGATTTGGCATTCCAAAAACCAAGTAAATTGATCTTACGGTTCTTAATATAATAATAAAAATTGCTTATACAGTGTACTGTACTTCCATAGTATAAAAAAAACTCATGCAACTCGTATAAGTGCTTATGATTCATTCTACAAATAAATAAAAGTAGTCTTTAGCTATCTTATAATACTCTTATAATATAAGAATTCCCTGTAAAAAATATTTAAGGGGCAAGTATGAATATGAAGAAAGACTGAAACTCGTTACTTACAGTAATTAAATCTTTAAATTTTCTAAATGTGTAATTTTTTGATGCTTGATTGTCGGCATTTTTGTTTGCAAATGTTTTAAATTTTTTCTCCCTCAATTTTTTTTTACAATCAGCATACTAAAATTAATTCATTACCGGTACTTGAATGTAGTTTAATAAAATTTTAATGAATTAAAAATTAGAAATGATAAAAACGTTAAGTTGATATTTTTATTCTCACAAAATATTTTTTATTTGAAACTGTAACCTGAAAGTTTCGATAATGGTTAATATATTCACATGTAGAGATGTTAATAAACTAAATTCCATGCAAATGAGCTCCTTGCCTCAACAGATCGTTAACCCAGAAAAATCAAGAAATTTCTAAAACCGTAGAAACGTAACAATGTGAGAAGCAAACTTTAGTACATTGTACTGCACATCTATTCAAACATTTTTGCGGTTGTCGACACATAACATCTCAAAAAATACCCGCAATTCCTTACCAGAAGGCACACATCATTGCGCCCCTTACTCAATACTCAATTACAATAAAATGTCGCCCTGCGCCTTCAGATTTTCTTTTTGTAAGAAATTCTTTATTTCTGTTTTAAAATATTTTTGTTAACTTTTAAGTTTGTTTTACGACCCATATCTTACTAATATTTGTATTCGAACATTTTCTGATCGCAACATTAGCAAGTTACCATTCAACTAAACATTTGTCAACGTAATGGCGCATGACGTCCAACTACTTGATATAGTAATCTTTCCGCCACCGTCAGCACGCTGCGTTAAGCTTAGAAAATGTGATATCGAAAATTGGATTTTCAAAAAGCACTAAAGTGTCAGTTTAATAAGTAAAAAAAAATTGTTTAAATAAATTGTAAATTTCGTAAACAAGAGATATGTTTTCAACATTGGAGCAGAAGATTCGTATTCACGTGCGGTACATTTCGTGTAGTTTGAAATTGGAAAACGCGCGTGCTTATAAATCAAAATTTTGCTCGGATCATATTCCGAAATCCGTTCGAATAAGGACAGGATTTCATAGCTGATACCGACCAAAACTATAAATAAAATTACATGTAGGCCTATTTCATGACGTTTTCAAAAGTTAAAATCTTGGAAAAATCAATGTTTTTCAACCATTAAAACCTTAAAAATGTTTACATTCAAAACTCTTTTTAATAAACCTACAAATGGTAAAGATTTAAGCTACTAATTGATCCAAATAGACAAATGAAAATTACGAAAAGGAAATTTTTTTTTTAATACTGTACTAAAAATCTGAAAAATTTTAATTTTAAATGCATTGGGATTACAAATTAAACAGTATAAACAGTAAAGGAAATATTTTAAAAGAAAAGAAATTTATGGACACTAATAAAATACGTAGGCCTACTATAGGGCCTACCATGTTTTTTTTTAAAATAATTTTAAAATTTAGCACCGGTATAACATCTTACAATCACTTATTATCACTCGATTTGTCCCGAGCGGCATTTATGAAGAGAAAAATTTATAGTCAATTGCTCACATCTTACAATATAAAAAAGTACCGGTATGTAACATAATATGCACTCTGGATAAATAAAAAGCCCCAACAATCTAACACATAAAAATTCTATAGTAAGTCAAACAAAAAATCGAATCGTTATAAAGCAAAGAATTCAAAAAGTTAAAATTAAATTAACCAAAACTTTTAGAAATCAAGTGGCAAAATCCCCCCAAAAAAACATTTAATACCGGTATTAAAAAAATCAATACTGTAACAATAATTCTCCAGAAAAAGAATACCAGTACTGTAATCTTAAAAGAAATAGTGATAAAATAAAAAAAAAGTTAAATACTGGTAAGTCAAAATTACATAAAAACAAATTTAAGTTTCCTTTCGAAATAGCCAAAAAAAAAATAAAATAAAGCTTTATAAGTCAATTAACTCAAAATCAATTACATGTACTGTATAGGCAAATAAACAATAACATAATCATAAAAAAATTCAACGACAAAATCTCAT
>JAQGAZ010002039.1:0-21364 GCA_034692225.1 Polydesmus complanatus | reverse complement strand
CACTCAAACTTCAACTTAAGTTACTAAAATGCTAACTTCGGTCACTAAAATATCGATATCAATCACTAAAATCTCAACATCATTCACTAAAACTTAGACTTTAAGTCACTAAAACTGCAACTTAAGTTACTAAAATGCTGACTTCGGTCACTAAAATATCGATATCAATCGCTAAGATCTCCTTAGCAATCACTAAAACTACCAAATTAGTAACTAAAAGTTCTTACATCAATCACTAAAATATCACTAGAAGTCCTTAAATTATTTTTAGCAACAAATTTCCTTAAATTAGCCTAACTAAACCCTTAAAAACAAGCCCTAAACCCCGTAATTATATTCATTGACTCCCGGGGGGCTCCTCCCCCACCTTAAAGAGAGTGACAGAGAAAAGGAGTGGTCATCAGTCAGCATGTGGGAGTGGGTGAGAGTGGAAAGTGTCGTCCGCAGAAAGACAGATGAAGGGAGAGAGAGAGAAAGGAGTAAATGACCTTAGTGGTGACGTCAGTTGAGCCGAAAGATGATTCAGGTCATTCACTATTTCCACTGACCCACCCCCTCCCCTGCCCCCCCCCCCCAACCCCCTCTCCTTCAATCAACACGGAATGCGCCGCTCAATCCACAAATAAAAAAAACCGCGCACAGAAAAACATTAGCTTCAAGTTAAATAAACTTGCGCAAGATAAAAAGTTGCACAAGAATTTTAAACATTCCTATAAAAATAAACTTGCGCAAGTCTCGTGTATTAATTTAAAAGGGAAAAACTTGATCGAGCTACTTGCCTCCAGAGGTCCGCGATGGGGATATACTTGTAGGTGGACTTGTCTACGAGGCCCGCGTTCTTGTCCTGCAGGTGAGGCAGTTTATAAGGCGGGTGGTAGTCGTAAGAGGTAGGGGCTTGCTCCTCCGCCCCACCTCCGGGGCCTCCACCTCCTCCACCTCCGCCGCCCCCTCCTCCGGCTCCGTTGATGTTGAGCATAGCTGCCGCGGCGGCCGTCAGGGGGTGCTCGTAGTAGGCTCGTGTCCACGTGTCCACCAGCGCGCCGCCTTCTTCGTGTACCACTCCGCCGCCCCCACTTCCGCCTAGCTCCATGTGGGACTGGGCCTGGGACTCCACGAACTCCTCCCCCTCATCCTCTTCCTTGTCCCGAGAAAGCACTCGCTCTTTGCTGAAACAACAAAACAAACAAAAACATTAGTAAAAGCACGTGTACCAGTAAGTGTGAAGAATGACTAGACAGAGTATCAATTAAAAACGCTTTATATAAGAGAGGTGAATCTCAGTTGACCACGCTGATAATTAAGCACGTGTTGAGGTTAAGGGGTCACATCCGGTCTGCCGCCCCCGCGCAGCAATACCTAAAGATCGATTGTTCTCTCATAGAAGGGGTTGAAGTGGGGAGAGGGGAATGTAGGGGAGGGGGGGTTGAAGAAGTGGGGGTGGATGGCGTCTGACCTACTAAACTTGTTCTTCCATTGAGGTGGTGAGAATTCACTCAATTCCATTCTTAATCCTTCTCCGCACCCCCAGCATCATCTCCTACGTCACTCCCCCTCCCCTCCAGTGGAAGCGGAACACGCTGTCTACGTCACAATACGCACTCCAAAGGATACAATAACACAATTATCACCATTATTATTATTATTATTGAAAAATTCCCTTTGTCACTTCGCGACCGCCATCTTTTATCTACGCTGTTCCCGCCTTTTTTATTTTAATGTATGGAATTGGAATTTACAAATTGTTTACAGTCTTTTCCGCCATTTTGTATTATCACCAGATTCCACTCTGAATCTCTTAAATATCACCGCATCTCTCTTTGAATCTTAAATTCGCTTTGAATCTCTTTATTATTCAATAGATATCGATATGAATTTTTTTGCAATTAGAACTAACGCCAAATCTCGCTTTGAATCTTTTCACTATCAAATCTCCCGCTTTGAATCCTTCATTTTCTTTTATGGCATCTTACGGTAAAGATTCAAAGCGAACATTTCTCTAAAAGTTATTTACGAATATCACTTGAAAAGTGTGAGACGAGTTCACCCCCCCCCCCCCAGCACCCCATAACGTCACCCCCTTCGAACACTCCAACCACCCCCTCTCACTCAATAAAGGTAACGTGTATGGGCGTGACCTTTCGTCTCCTCCAAGGTCACGAACCGAAATTAAGCACTCGCAATATATGACCTTATTTGCATTCACACTCGTCATAAACAGCCAAGTGAGAATTGATCACGTGACGTCATTCATCGACACTCACCACCAGGGAGCAACGCTCTCCACCCCCCCCCCCCCACCCCCCTTACTCCCTGTCAGCACTAGTACGGGACGCAACGTTGAGAAACATCCAAACAAAAGAAGACAAAAAAAAAAAAAATTGAAAATGACGTCATTAAAAACATTTAGAAATAAAAATGTCTCGCGGGACGAAAAGCTTGAGCAACTAGTTTGTTTTCGCTTTGAATCTGTCAATCTGACTAATTCTCGCTCGGCACCCCTTTCGCCGTGAAAGGGTTAAGAGACGACACTAAAGGTAAACAACAGCTACTGTTTATACGTGTAGGGGGGGGGGGGGATGAACTGGTTCCTCAACCACTTTTCCCGCCTAATTATCCTCCTTAAAAAAAATGTAAACAAACTGAAAATGTGTCCCGCGAGAGTGAGAAGGTTGGGGATCGAAAATATTAAGGTTAATTGCAAAAAATAATATAATTATTTAGTTTAATGAAGTGAAAAATTGGGGGAATTCAAAACGAGGTCGGCTTTAATTTTCAATTAGAGACGCATTTTCGAACGACCCTCGCCTATTAAACACACACGTAGACACACGTGTGACGGTAGGGGCAAGCCAAAATGCGTCTTAATAAAGTAGATTAGTAGGTAAGATTATAAGTTACGTCATCGAGGTCGTAATTTATGAACAACCTGCCCTATCGTTTGAAAATATAGGGCGCGTTCGGATAGTCTGCGCGATTCTTAGCTACGCACCGTAATACGGTATATTACACGCGCAACAGCTGCGGCGCGTAGTAAACAAACCGAACGCTACCTATAGACACTGCGTTCAAAAAGTCGCGGTGCGTTTAAGCCGCTGTTACTTACACTACAGCGAATAATGACTAACCGAACGCCACCTGCGTACACTACGTTCATAAAGACGTTGTTTATTTAAAATACCGACTTTTTGAACAACTCTCAGCATAGTGACGTATACTAATAATTATTACGGACCAATTAAAGTACAGCACAGGTGTCAAAAAAAACCTAATGACAGCAAAGGTCCATTGACGCGAGGGTCCTAAAGGTAAAAAGAGTTGAAAAATGGCGCCCATTGTTTATCAGGTGCTATTTATTCGTAATTTTTATATTCGTCGCCATTTTGGATGCGCATTCAGTCGCCATTTTGAGCGTACGAAACAGTTAGTATGAGGTTGACATCCACTCCCCCGGCACTCATCAACCCCCTGCCTCCCCCCGCCCCCCCTGAACACCCCCCTGCAACCCCTGAACATGACCTTATAAGGAGGCAATATAAATTGTTTTAGCTTGTTTAGTGAACGAGCGCCTTAGGCCTCCACTAAAGTCAGTCTCGTCAAGGTCAAACCTTCTCACCTTCTACCCTCCCCCCCACAACACAAAGGTCATCCACCTAACGTACGCGCATGCGCACAACACACGCAGCCGGAAATAAGCCTTTCCAGCTATACCGTTAACCGGAACATAAACAATCGATTATTATTCCTGGCAGCCCTTTGCTTCACAATACTCAACAACCGAAATCATATTCAAAGGTTACCGAAATTATTACATGGTAAAAATCAATTAACCGGTATTACCGTCTCTAAAAAAAAAAATAACCGAGATCAATTTCGCTTTCGCTGCCCAATAACCGAAATTGTTTTCACTATAAAAGAAACAAAATTACCGGTGTCCTTTTCAATACAATTCAAATGACCGGAATTATCTTCAATTTAATAAAAAAAAAATTAAATAACCGGAACTATTTTCTTTAAAAATCAAATAACCGGGACTAACTTCACTAAAAGCACTTAATAACCGGAAGTATCTTTATTAAAACGCCAAGAAACCGAAATTATTTTCAACGAAACTCAAATAACCGGAATACTTATCATAAAAACCCAAATTACCGGAAATATTTTCGTATAAAATATCAAATAACCGAGATTAGTTTTACTAAACAATTAATTAACTGGAATTATTTCCGGCGAATCAAATAACCGAATGTATAAGAAATGAAATAACCGAATGTATCTTTAATTAGAATGATAAAAAAATCAAATAACCGGAATTATTGTATTTAAAAATTAAAGCAACCGGGAAAATCAATTAAGAAACTGTCATTACGATACGAATTCCCGGAATAACCGAAATAACCGTAAACATAATTTAACAATTAAAAAAAACCTTTTTTTTTTTAACCGAAATTCAATACACTTTTCAAGCTCAAATAAATCAAAAATTAAACGATTTTTCTACATTTCCTGAACTCAAGTTTTGTAAGTGAAGCCAAGAATGAATAATAATTAACAGCTGAAATTTAATTAAAACTAATTAAAAAATCCCGGATAAAAAAAAAAAAAAAAGAAACGGTTGAAATCACATTGAAACAATTGTGTTGTGTTTTGAAACGCAGCCAGTGACGTCAGCGGCGAGAAAAACCCAGGGTGTAGGTGGACGTGCGTCAACTTCCGCTTCCGTTCGCCCTCTGTCACCACTATTAATTTAATTAGTGAGCTACGTGTTAAAATATTTTTCAATTCATAAGCAAAACACACATTGACCAATAATGCTGGCGCCTATACACTCATTTGGCGCCTAAAACCTCACTTTTTCAAATTAAAAAAAAAAAGTTCCAAAAAAATAAATAAATAAATAAAAAAACAAAATTCTAAAAAAATAAAATAGGCCTACAATTATTCAAAAAAAAAAATAAATAAATAATTATTAAAAATAATGAGTAGGCCTATATGACGTAAACAAAATAAATTACACGAAAAAAAAAAAATAATAGAAAAAACAACTTTCATTGAAAAATCAATAAAACAACAAAAATAAAACCATCATAAAACGTAAACAAAGTTATATAAAAAAAAAGTGAGATCCTCAATTAACAATTAAAAAAATAAGGAAAAACAAAACAGGAAATTAAACTTTATAATCACTTAAATAAAATTAAGATAAAAAAATGCGCACTTCCGGTTTTTAATAAAATCGCTTTAATTAAAATGAGAGAGAGAGAGAAAGAGGCGGGAAATGGGAGTAAATACAGTACTGTAGTTGTTGTTTTTTTTGGCGGGAAACTTTTATTTTATTGGGTTAGTAGTAGTGGGGTGGGGGGGTGGTGAGGCGGAACCGGAGTAACAATGACAGAGATGCAGTCGACCGGAAACCCCGATTCACGGCCACTTCACGCTTCACTTCCGCCTGCCTGTTGCCTATAGTATAGCTCAACCGGAAACGACACATATTTACACTTGTTTACATTTTTTTTTTCTTAACGCTACACTAAAGGAGAAAATCAAAATCAAGGACAAACCGCACAAAAAAAAAAATAATAATTCAGTTTCATTTTACATTTAATGTAATGGAACCCTACAATTTTTTACAATTTGTTTCCAAATATCAGAACAATTTTTTTTAGAATTTTTTTTTTTCAAATTTTAAAAAAATTTTGTTTTCAGAATTTTTCATTCATAGGCCTATTATAATTATAAACACAATTTTCAAAAAATTAAAAAAAAAAAAAAATTATGAAAGATTTAAAAAATCCATAAATCTTACATAAAAATCTTACACCAAAAAATTTAAATTTAAAAAAGCGATAAAAGTTTTTTTAATCCTTCAAAAGATTCACAAAGTCTATAAATGAAATCCTTGAAAAGATTTACAAAAATTAAATCTCCCAAAAATTTTTAAAAAAAAAAAAAAAAAAGTTGAGACGCGAGCCAATAGTTGACCACCCATCCAAAATCGAATCTTCCTATCGATTGGATGTTCGCGTTAAGCCCCTCCCCCTTATCCCTCACCCACCCACCTACCCCTTAACCGAAAAATCAAAAAAAGAGTTCATTACAACGTGACGCAGCTTTTTCTTCTTCTACCTCTATAAAGGTCAAATTCACGGTGACCTTCATTTGCATACATCATTTTTTATTTACAACAAAAAATAAAATTAAAAAAAAAAATAACAAAAAAAAAATTTTTTTTTAAATTAAAATTAAATAATTAATAATAATAAAAAAATAATAATGACCTCTGAATGACCTTTCAATTAATTATGAACCTAATCAAAACTGTATGTGTGAAGGGGGGGAGGGAAATTAAACGGCGGGTGACGTCACTCGGATGACACTTGCCGCGTCAACACACGGAAGATTCCCAATGCCTTAAGGCTTAAAAACAATTTCAAAACTTTACTCACATATTGAACTTTCGAATAGCCGGAAGTGTCCTAATGGAATTGCCGGAAGAGCGATAGCTGCTCACGTCCATAATAATCCCCACACACACGGAGAAAATCCCGAGTTCAACGCATCAATCGATAATCCAAAATCAATAATTTTAACAAAACTTTTTCGCCGTATAAAGTTTGGGGTGAAGCCTAGCAGCGTTGGCTTCGGCGGCGGCGGCGACGTGTATTAGAATGTTAGGCACAGGTGTGTAGAGCGAGCGACATTGTCGTCCGATGCGCGTGGAGCGGAACAACTGTGAGGTAGAAAAAAACTTCGAAAAATACTCATACACAGCCGCTTAGCTCTGCTTAGGCAAAAAAAAAAAAAAAGCTAAGCCGCCCAAATGCTGATTGGTTACCTTCCACCACTCGTCATCGTACCTCGCTGCTAATTGGTCTGTGCTTACCTCTATCTCTCACGCATAAGCCTTAATAAAATTCCAAGCGGTATAGGTTAGAACGAGGCGGCGATACCTATACCTAGCGTGATAATCAATCACAGCGATTTAACTAGGCGCTATTACATTTCGCCGCTTATACATTTCAACAACTGGAAAATGTCTAGGCGGCTTAACATAGGAGGCAATGTTAAGAGATTTGCAGGTAGTCAATAGTTTCGCCGCCTCCCATTCCATTGCTACGCGTAAAGGTCAATACGAATACCGCCGATTGCAGGTACTGTAGATAGTAAACATATAGGCGGTGCAGCATGCGTCGCTATGTGAAACTTTCAATACAGTCATGTACAGGTGAATGCCAACGCCGCCTCAATCAAGACGTTTGGAAGGATAATTTTTTTTTATATTACGTTAATAGAAGTTAAGTTGAGTGGAGGAGGTAAAGGAAAAATCATGACAAAAATAGTCGATAAATTAAATTTAAAAAAAAACATTTTTTTTTCTATTAATAGCTTAAACTTTAATTTCGAGCGCCGCCACCGCCGCCGCGTTCAACGCCTCATCCTCGGCCAAAAACAGAAAAAAAAAAATTTTAAATTTTTTTTTGTGTGTGTGTGGTATCTCTCTCACCTGAGCTACCTCTCTCTCTATCGAACGCATCCGCCATATTGGAATGCATCGCATGACTTGACGCCATAAGCCTTATTCAAAACACGCACCTACACACCTGTATTTTTTAACGCACAAAAATCACTTGTTTTCAAACCGTAAATCACACCGCAAAAAAATTTCCGCGTATCAAAACACCTCATTTTTTTTTTTTGTTTTGTTTCAATTTTTTTTTTTTAAAAATTAAATTACGCACTAAAAATATTTTTCGAAAAAAATAAGTTTTAAAAGGTAAACTTATTTGTAAGAAGAAGAGGAGAGACATTGCTGGAGGCATTTAAAACCAACGCAAAAAAAAAGGCTAAAAAAAAATAGTCTCATAAATAATATTAAAAAAAACATAATTACAGTATTAATAAGAGTAACAAAATATATTTAATTAAAACACAATTTCGAAACACTTAAAAAAAAATCAGGTTAAGCTGTCAAAATCAAGGAGAGAGAGAGAGATAAACGGCGCTATTTCTTCACCCCAAACACCTTTTCCGAAATAAAAAAATAAATATTATATAATTAAAAAATTAAAAACTCAAAACGATAAATTTCAAAATTAAAAAATCCGGATTTAAAAACGCGGAAAACCAGGCTTAAAAAATAAAAAACGCGGTAAATTAGGGCTTCAAAAATATGAAAAACGCGGAATTTCAGGCCTTAAAAAAAAAGACAGAAAAACGCGGAAAATTCACAGTTATTAAACCCCGAAAATCTTTCATCTAATATTATCACAACTTGTCATTAAAAACAACAATAAATAATTACGTAAATCTCTTTACACTAGACGAGAAAACGTGCGCGCCCACCACACGCCACACACACATTTGTTATTAATGAAAATAACGTGTTTCGGTACGTATTGGGTTTCAAAACTGGAAAATGTTATAATAATAATAATACACCCAGAGAAAGAAAAAAAAAAAAAGTAGTCTTACCTGTTTAAAGTAGGAGTATTGTTTCCTGTTGTTATGACGGAGTGTTGTTGTTGTTCGGTCCTGTTATTCGTTTCACTTCCATCAGCAGCACTACCATCGTCATCGTGCTCATGGCACGCTGCGGGAGGAGATACGGCAGCCTCACTCGGATTATTATTCCGATGATTAGGTGAAGAAGAACCAGAACTAAAAGCTGTAAAACCAGTCTGCTGCTCCGTTTGAGCCTCAGTCGTAGTGGTAGATGTAGGAGCAGGATCAGCAGCAGCACCACCCACGGTCGTCACAGCTACAGCTACTACTACAGCAGCGTCCATTATGACGATGAGGCTCGGCGAACCTGTTCCAACCGAAAACCTGTTTTACCAGGGTCCCTTACGATCTACGCGCACACACCTGCAAGTACATTCAGTCTACACCTTCACCCACTCGCCAGCTCAACTTATTTCTTCGGATTATTCAGTTCCTCCGAGAGACTCCGAGTTTCTCGTAAAGTCTCGGTAACTTTTTTTTTTTAACTCTCCACCGCTGTCGTCGTCGATGTTGTTGTTGTTTGTGCACACGCCAAGTGGAAGAAAAAGGTGGAAAGGAAAACGTCACAGGTGAAAACGCGCACTTCAACCGCCCATTCGCGCTACTTCAAAAAAACACTTGGGAAAATCGTTATCGAAATATCGATCACTATGGAATTTATTATACTATTAATTTTAAGTTGATACTTTCGGTTATTTGATTTTGGAGATATTTTCGGTGCGCTTTTTCTTCTTCGAAATCTTCTCGGTGGCGATTTTCGTTGGTGTTGTTGTTGCAGAGGGAGCCACGTATTACAGCGCCGAGAGTGACGTCATCTTTCGCTTCTGGGGAAAAATACTTTTCTCCGTTGTTGTTGCGAACAAACCTTCTTTCTTTTTTTTTACCTTCTTTTTACCTGAAATTTTTTAAAGAGAAAAAGTTAGTATTTATTAAAATTCGCTGGAAATTTGTTGCTGAAATATTCTGTTTTTTCCTTCTTAATAATTAGCATAATTAAAACTTACATTTTTTGAGAAAGCAAAGCGAATTTTTAAATTTTCATGTTTTTGGTTCTTACTGTTGAAACATAAGAAAAAAAAAGAAAATTAGTTGATAACCTTGAACTTCAAAGATCAATTTTTACTTAATTCGCGTGTTATTCGATTAAACAACATTTTACTTTTAACAAGTCGGTAATGTGTTTTTAACTTCCTTTTTATGGAAACATCAAAAAAAAAAAAAAACCATTACCAAGTTGGATTTCCTTTCCGTGTCCGATCATCAATATATTAAAGTACCGGTAGTTAAACATCAATTTGAGACTCCAAAAAGATCAAATCTGCCTGTAAAAAGACAAAAGACAACAAGTCTTATGTTTTAAATTTACATTTTTATGAAAACAAACTTTACCAATTCCAATTTCCTTTCAGCTTTTTCAGCACCAAAACTCGGATTGAGACTCCAAAATAGACCCTAACCCTGAAATGAAATTCAGACAAGTGTTTTTCTTTTTATCACAAATTAACTTTCATTAATTTGATTTCCTGGTCTAAAAAAACCGCTTGGCGAAGGTCTTTAAACCCGGATCATACCCTTTAACGAGAAGAAGTGGGATATCTCCAATATCGTGTAATTAGGGCGTTTTGAAGGTGACCTAGAAACGACGCGAAATAAAAATAAGCTTCGGTGTCTTTTTCAATAGAATAAGAAGGGTCTTCCTTTCATCTCCTGGATTTCCCCCTGCTTCACCAATTCACGGGAGATGTGAATGGAGTCAATAATACTGTACGTGGAAGAGGTACCTGTAGATAGAAAAGGACCTGTGCGAGTGAGAAATATAGAAAGAGACCTTTAAATACATTGTGAAATAGAATGCGACGAAGCGTGAGAGAGAAACATTTTTTTTTTCTCTCTCTCTCTCTCTCCATTCTATTCTTTCCCAAGGACGTATTTATAATAGCTTTATACCCTTCCAAGTTCTCTTCCGAAACAGGTGTGTACCTGTGCGCATGATACTGTATGGGTCCCTGCGACCACTCTCAACCGGAATGGATGACGAATACAAGGCGAAAAAGACCCCTACTTTTACATTTCTAAGCGCTAACACACTCTATAAGGACTATTATGCATGAAAAATACCATATAAAGCATTTCTTTATAAGAGAATTATGAAATTAGAATGGAAATATTACCCTTCGAAGCTTGAAAATAGCTTTTCTCTTCTGCTGAATCGATTTCTAGAATCGTTTCGTATAATCGATATCGATCGTAACTTTGGCTTTATAGAAAGAGAATCGATGTACGCAATCGATTACAATAATCGGACATCGAATGTCCAAAACATCTAGAAATCTGTATCAAAAAGCGAGAAATTTTTTCAAAATTTACATAATCAATACAATATTACATAACGGTGTATTCGAAACGTTAAAATATTTAATACAACGTCAATATTACGCTGAAAATACCATAATATTTCCATTAAAAATGCAGCTTATCAAAACCAATGGCAATCCCCGTTCGATCTTCAACGCGCTCGTATAGACTCGAAAGCAATTAATATCACTTACGATCAATTAGAAAACGGTCAGGATGATTCTAAAATTAATTATTTACACACAATACATAATGTCATTAAATCATAATTAATTAAAACTTATAAAAGAGTAGTAACCGTCAGCAGCGAGAAAATTGAAGCCACGCGCCAAGAGTACCAGTCAAAGTTCATTAACCAAATTAATTATTTATAAAATTAATTTCGCGGTATTAAATTATTTAAATATATTTTTTATAAATTAAAATTAAATTTTAAAATTTACATCTATTATTTTAAATAATTTACATTATTTTAAAATTTAAAACTAAAATATTCCATAATTTTATCGGCAACGTTGCCTTAGAAATGTGAAAGTAAATGATACGTAACAGCAAGCCTACTACGACCTTCCGCGATGTCGTTTTGACTTTACAAAATGGCGGATGCTAATGTTAGCTTAGGTAGGTAATGACGCTTCTATATAGAAAGAAGCGGCTTCATATTTTTAACCTTCACTCTAAAGAAGTAGGCGCTCCATGTCCGCTACCTTTCCGCGTTTCAGTTTTTTCCTCTCTACGACGTGCTATTAATACTGCAGCCTACCTGCCGCTCTATGTGAAGCCCGTTTCCTTCCAAAGATGGCGCCCGAGTGTGTTAATTTCCCGTTCATCCGCCATCTTGTCAAGTAATGCTGTTATTAATTAATTAGCTTCACTCTCACATTGAACAAGTAGTTTTGCGGGCCAAGTATCTATAGTAATAGAGGAAATCATTAGAAAATGCGTCGTAGAAGAGAATTTCACATCTAAGCGGAAAATTTAAACTATTTAAAGGTAAGTATTACATTATAATAAATATTAAATTAATAATTAATGATTAATTAATTATGTATTCTAATTAGTTAGCAGTAAAATGGCGAGTCGACGTAGTTTTAGCGAGACGCCGCCGTACTATCTGCACGTTAAGCGTACGTACGTCGAAGAAATCGATTTGATCCCCAGCAACCACAGCTGGAAACCCGACGAAAAGCCGCAGGATAATTCTAATAGGAATGACGATTATCACCGAAAGACTCACCGCGCTCCTTCGACAGTTCCTGAACTCAATTTCCAAGGTTCCAATGTCGATCCGATGGCATCGAACGTAGGAGAAATAGACGAAAACACGATGAATCAGTTGGTTCCCAGCACTGCGAGGACGTCGACCATGCCTCAACGACGCTTAACCAGGCTAGATTTAAATTTAGGAATTCCAGCACTCACCGATCCGCTGATCAGGAGAGAACCACCGTTCCAATTCCGAGACCGAGAGTTCAGACTGCAGGTACCAGCTGCAGACTCCCAGAGCAGCAGGCAGAGACAGCTGGCTTTAATGCCGCCACCGCCCACTGCACTCGGCAAACCCGAAGGGAAAACTCTTCAAATTACTTCCAATTCAGCCAAAACATTTCAGAGTGACGTCCCGAACTTTCAAGAACACAAAATTCCGCGAGTGGCGCCTTCGAAAGTTCTTAAAATAGCTTCCGTAGACAACGTAAACACACTCCTACCCCGAGCTAAGTATTCCGAACCCCTGAAAATTAACATTAAAAATGTCAAACCATTAAACCTGGAAACACCACAGTTACCTCGCGCAGAACTTAACAAGGTTCCGAAATTGATATTATGTTCACTAGCTGCAATAACCAAATTTGAGTTGCAGGATGCTGTTATTGCCAAACTAAGAGTTCCGAATAAGAAAGCTGCTGCAGGGAAGAGTTCTGATCTCACGGAAGGACTGGATCCAGTCCGAGTCTCGCTCCAAGATTCTACCAAAACTTTTCAAGGTAAAAAAAAAAACAATTAAAATAAATTTAAAAATAACTGTTCCAATTTTTCATCTTTATAGAACCAAGTTCTGTTGAACCAACATCGAAGGAGGAACTGAAAGTCAACGGTTGGTTTAGAATCTACTTTAAAAAAAAGAAAATCTTAATTTAATTATGAATTTTTAATTTAAAAAAAATTTTTTTTTTATTTTTTGGAGAAAAATAATTCTATTTTTTTCTTTTTTTTTTTTTTTGGTATAACTAAAAACCAGTTGTAGACCAAAATGTTCCTCACGCTGAATTAGTTCCGAAAGATCAAGTTTCGGATTCCACTTGTGTGGTTCGAGAAAAGTTGAAAAATCTACAAAAATGCGGTAAAATTCAAAAAAATAAAAATAATTTCTAAACCCAAAAACTTTTGTGTAGAAGTTTCAACACCTGCAGCGGTGGTTCCAGACTTGCAGCCGGCGACCACTGGTTGCGTGAGCCCAGCAGTGGAGGTGGAGCAGAGAGTCCCAGACTGCAGCGTGGTCTACCCTCCCATGAGCTTCGAGTGCGAAAAGGATTTCTACAACGCTAAAACTTCTCTCAAACGTATAAAAAATTCTGAAAAAAAAATGTTTTCTTATAATTTCCTTTCACTTCCGGTTCTCCTATACAGGTCAGATCAAGGAGTTCGAAGCTCAACAACAAAAGTTGCAGCTGAGGTTAGGCCTCTCCAAGCGGCAGAAGGTTCCGCAGCTTCACAAGAACTTCAACTGAACTTTCATCGTTTCCGGTTCCTAAACTTCTAGTTCCTGTTATAAGCTGTTGACGTTCCAGTTCCAAAATTTTAACGTTTTTGCTTTTAGTTTAAAAATTTCGGCGTCGATCTTGTTCCATAATTTTACAGTTCTAGTTCCACAATTTTATCGTTTTAGTTTTTAAGTTTGTGTTAAATTGTTATGAAATAAAATTATTATAGACCTTTGATTTTAATTAATTTGAATAGTTATGTTTGAACAAATTGAATGACAATTGAAAAATGATGTCATAATATAATTTAATCTAAAATAAAAAAAAAAAAATCAAAACAATGTTACGTAGAAAGCGACCAATATCAACAAATAACCTTAACAAGTTGGTAACTTTCTGCAGAACACCGTTTAATTAAATCAGATTTAATCTTAAAACAGGTTTAGTCCAATAAGCATTCCTTTGGAGTAAGCCTTGTTTTTCCTGCGTAAAATAGCTCTCTTTGTAAAATAGCGCACTGTCGCCGTCTAGCGCAGAGAATGCCAAACACGAATCAAAACATTTGTGTCGACCTTGAGAACGAGTGAACGACGCAAGAGGCCGCGAGCGTGCGCCACCTACCGTCAACCGGCGCAACTATTTGAATGAGGTCAAACGAGAGAAACAGAGAGAGAGAGAGAGAGATAATAGCGCCACCAGGCGAGAGGAGAATAAAAGTCAGTTGTAAACAATATTAAATACTCACTTTAATTGAATCATCGACGGTTCTGACAACGCAAAACACACTTCAAATTCATTATGATAATAATAATTAACATTGTGGGTTAACATAGCTTAAGAGAGATAATTAGTTCGTTAGGTAAGATCAACATTAACCAGAATTAATATAGAGAACACAGAGTAATTAATTAAGCCAGAGCCACACTCACACCTAGACGTTCAATCCGCTTGCAATCTCTTTCTCTTTTTTCTTACAAAAATGATAAGTGCGGAACGTATCTTCCATATTTACATTCTGTCTTGTGGGAAATCGTTATTCGCTTTGAATCCTTTTTTTTTTATTCAAAGCGGGGTCTAGGTGTGCATGTATATTATAATATTTACATAGAGAAAACATAGAAGAAATGATGGAAAATTTGAAAAAAAAATTAATAAATAAAATAATCAAATACAAAAAAAAAAGAACTTCCGGTGGGGCCCCCATATGTGAGAAGGAAAAAGCGACGGGCCCCATCGAAATGGAAATAAAAATACAGTGAAAGGAAAAGTTAAAATGGAAGAAGGCACGTGATGAGTGATGGTACCGGAAGTGGAGGTCAATGCGAGTTGAGGTGAGCCATGTTAATGGCGACGGAATGGCTGACCAGGGTGGTACTGCTATTGTACCTGCTCAACTTCCGGTTCTCCTCGCTCAGACCACTCCCACCCACTCGCGTCGTCATGTTGCGGCTGCTCAAACCTCCCGTCGACTTTCGATGGGCTCCCGACAGGCCTCCTTTCCCTCCTCCGGCCCCCTTCCTCCGCCCCTGCAGGCCGCAGAACAACGTCTTCTTGAACTCGCTGCGGAACTTACCTACAAAACGGAAAAAAAGCCAACATTAAACAACGCTTATACACCTGCACATGTATTTAAAATAATGAGATTTAAAAAAAATATTGTCGAAAATATTTAAAAAAAATTATAATTGACGAAAAAACGACAAAAAAAATATGAAAAACAATGTTCAAAAAAAAAAAAATTCGAAACCAAAAAAATAATATTAAAAAAAAAATCTAAAAAAATCAAAAACAAAAACAAAAAAAAATTCTTCAAAAATATTTTTTTAAAAAAATTATAATTGACGAAAAAATTTTCAAAAAAATTAAAATAAGAAAAAAATTCGAAACCAAAAAAATAAAAAAAACCAATAAATTTTTTTTTTAAAAAAAATCAAAACCAAAAAAAAAAATTATAATTATTGACGAAAAAATTTTCAAAAAAATTAAAAAAAGAAAAAAATTCGAAACCAAAAAAATAAGAAAAAACAATAAAAAATATTTTTAAAAAAAATCAAAACCAAAAAAAAAAAAAATTCTTTGAAAATATTTTTTAAAAAAAAATTGTAATTGACCAAAAAAATTTTCAAAAAAATTAAAATAAAAAAAAAAAAAAAATTTGAGTTAAAACCAATTTTTTTTGAGTATATAATTGAGTTGTTTGCTGAAAGAAAACATATGTTAACACACGACTATAATATTATTCTAAAATGTATTCCAATGCTTTTTCTCAAATAATAATTATTATTATGACTATGTGCTGCGTTTCATATACTTCAAGGCTCGTTTTACACGGTGTTTGTTGTTGCTTACTTTACGTCTGGTAATTGCGAAGCTGTATCAGCCTCCGATGCACAGCTTCTCTCATCTGTTCACAATCAACAGTGTTTGTTATTGTTTTCCTACACCTCTCTCATCTGCTCAACCTACGCCAACACACAACACTAACCTTCACTTCCGGTTCACTAGAAAAACTATCGCTCACTACGCAACTATTTTAATCTAGTTCAAGTTCGCCACTTTTCAAAGGTGTGTCGTGTGCGCCTGGCTTAAACCGCTGGCAGCGCCTGATCGACAGGCTGACAATCTTCCGCCGGAAACGATGAGTCGCTATAAAGTGCGCGAATAACTTCCACTTCCGGTCCTTATTTTAAACCGCCCCCTGCCCTCCCCTCCCCTCCTCACCGCCGATCGATACGTGTGCGGGCGTGATTTATGAACTACCGGAACGGAGCGGAACCGGAACGGAGGAGAGGAGAGGAGGCGGAGGATGGAGACCTCGGCGCTTTATTTATCTTTTGATTTCTTCGCCGAGCCATTTAATTCAGCTAATAAAAACGGCGTACGATTGCAATTCCCCTAATCCCACTCCCACTAAACAACACAATCCGCCCCCTTACCCCCCTAAAGTACACAGCAGACAGAAATTACGCAGGGAGAGAGAGAGAGAGAGAGAGGAAGAACAATTTCGGTGCCAAATGACTAGGCTTAAGAAAGACCAAAGATCCAAGATGGACGCCACTCGGGGATTAAAACGGAAACGGAAGCAGACGACGTTCATTCAAATATTAAAAAAAACAACAACAACCTCGACTAAACTTGGAATTCTATTTTTTGTTTTTGAATGAAATAGTGAGAGGGAAAAAACCGGAAGTGAGAGTTGCAAAGTAATAAAGCGGATAATGTACGGTACACAGCACTGAAAAACACTGAACTCTTGCGAAACACTAAACTTCAAAAGACACTAAACACTGAGAGAAAAAAAAACTAAACTTAGAAGAACACAAAAGTTCGATAAGCACTAAACTTAAGCATATATTAAATTCTGTTAAACGACACTGAAAAAGACCCTAAACCCCACTAAATCCTTTTGAATGTTCACTAAACTTTCATAAATGTCTACTAAACTATTTTGAATGTTCACTAGACTGTTATAAATGTTCAATAAACTCTTCTGAATGTTCACTAAACTCTTCTAAATGTGCACTAAACTCAAATAAACATCACTAAATTCTCCTAAATGCGCACTAAATGCTAATAAACATCACTTAACTTTCTTAAATGATTCTTTAATCTGTTATAAATGCTCACTAAACTCTCTCCAATGTTCACTTACAGTAACTTTTCTAAATGTCCACTAAACTCTCGTGAATGTTCACTTACGGTAACTTTTCTAAATGTCCACTAAACTCTCGTGAATGTTCAATTACGGTAACTTTTCTAAATGTCCACTAGATTCTTCTAAGTGTTCACTAAACTCTCGTGAATGCTCCACTCAACAACACACTAAACTTCTAAGTTGTCACACACTAAATAATAATAAATAGTAAACACTAAAAATTTTTTTAAACAATGATAAAACCCAAATGAACACTAAACTTCGGAATGCAGTAAACAAAAGTCAACACTTAAACGGTGTAAGTTTAGTGAGTTGTAGTATTTTTATCAGAATGAGTTTAGTATTCAGCAAAATATTTTTCTTCTTTTTGTCTGAACGTACATAATTAATATGTAGCTTAAAAAGTAAACAAATGAATATGAACCGGAAGTGAGGTACTCACCGCTCATGATGTTGTAGATGACGGGGTTCATGGCTGAGTTAGCGTAGCAGAGCCAATGGGAGACGAGGGCGAAGGTGGCGGTCAGCTCGTTCTGCGGGATGAAGATAAAGTACCTAAACAAACACAGGTCAGGGGTCAGCCTTCAGAGGTCAACCGAGGTCAAAGCACGTACCTGAGCACGTTGAGGAGGTGGACGGGGAAGTAGCACAGGCCGAACATGACCACCACAGCCACCAGCATCTTAGCCGCCTTCCGCCGCGACCGGATCTTGCCATCCACCGACACGTTGGACATGGACGAGCAACCGCTGGGACGCAGAGACTTTTTCACGGACGACGCGCACCCTAAATGAACAGAGAGAGAGAGACGTTAGTCGAGGAGTTTAGTGTTGGTTGGTTGGTGAAGTGGCTACTTGGGAGCTTGGTGTCGGAGCTGAGCTGGAGAGACGACCGCCAGAGGACGCGGAAGATGTGAAAGTAGGCCAGGGACATGAGGAAGAAGGGCAGGACGTAGAGCAGGAAGAGCTGGAACAGCTGGTAGATGGTCTGGTCGTGTTCGTCCCACGTGGCCGTGCACGTGGTCAAGTACACCATGTCCGCCGGGAAACCCTCGCGCGCGCGTGTGTCCAAGTAGATCGTATCCGGAACGACTAAACACGAGCATTAAAATAACTAAATCTTAGAAAGCAATCACTAAACTCCACAAACTTTTCTTAATGTTCCCTAAAGTCGCTTGAATGTTCACTAAACTACATTAAACACCACTAAAATATCTTAAATGTCCACTAAACTCTAATAAACCCCACTAAACGCTCTTAAACGGGAACTAAATTATTTTTAATGTTCCCTAAACTCTGATAAACACCACTAAAGGCTAGTAAACACTCACTAAACTCTTCCAAATATTCCCTAAAGTCACTTGAATGTTCACTAAACTCCAATAAACACCACTAAAATATCTTAAATGTCCACTAAACTCAATAAACACCACTAAACTCTTAACTAGGTTAGTGTTTACTAAATCCATCTAAATATTTTTTAAACTCTAATAAGCCCTACTAAACTCTCTTTAAAGGAAGACTGAATTCTTTTCAATGTTCACTAAACTCTAATAAACACCACTCAACTCGCTTAAATCTTTACTAAACCCATCTAAATGGCCACTAAACCCATCTAAATGTTCACTAAACTGTGCTGAACATTTGCTAAACTTTGACAAACCCTAACTCAAATAAAAAATAAAACTTAACACTAGTGATAGTTTAAAGCGGAAGTTGCTTACAGACGGCGAGTGAGATGAACCAGATGAGGAAGATGGCGCACTTGGCCCTTCCGGTGGTGGACTTGAACTTGAGAGGGTAGCAGATGGCGTACCAGCGGTCGATGGAGATGAAGGTCAACGTCAGCACAGACACGCTGATGCTCACCGTCTTAAACACACAACAACAAAAACAACACGTGAGATTCATTAGCACAAAAGGTGTAGGTGCATAATAATTAAAAGTTAGTAACCCCGCCCACTGCCTCTTACCCACCCACACTAAACCCTCCCAGCACGGCGTGAGATATGAGCTCAATTATTAAACTCACTCCCACTCTCCCTTTCAATCTCCGCGCGTGATTAAAAGTGACTTCATCGTGTCGTAAGGAGGTGTCACGTGTCTAATTGACAACTTTTAATTAATTCGCAATTATCATTAAAAATACATAGAAAATGTATGGAAAGAAGTTGCACTCAACAATTATATTCATAATAAAAAAAATAGATTTTAATAAAAATCTGTCAAAAATAAGTTAAAAAAATGCTATGGAAAGAAATTTCTCACAAAATTCAACATAATAAACTAACGCTAGCCTATTATAAAAATCCTACAAAAAATATTATGGAAAAACATTTTCTTCAAAATTCCAAAAAAAAAAAAAAAAATGCTTTTGAAAAGAAATTCCTCACAAAAATATCAAAGAAATTCTATGGAAAAAAATTGCTCACAAAATTATATTTAAAAAAAAAAAAAATATCTCTTGAAAGAAAATTCTGTCAAAAATAAAATGTTATGGAAAGAAATTCCTCACAAAATATTTTTTTAAAAAAAATGAAGATGTGTTTGTTTATGGAAAAGATTTGTGGAAGGAGACACGTGATTTCCCCCGAGAGTGCAATCGGCGGGGATAGAGAGAGAGAGGCATAGGGTGACGTCACAGAATACGCTTTCCACAAATAGATAGAAATTTGATTTTTATTCGCGGAATAAATTGCCACGTGACATCTTCCCACCTCAACCTATGACCACCAACCACCACCCGACCCACTTATTTATTTATTTATTTTTTGATTAAATAAATTGTATACGTCATCCAAACTGCCACTCACTCTCCTTTCTTACACTATAACTCAAAATCACATTATTTTATGAGATACAAAATAATAATAAATAAAAAAATAAAAACAATACGATTTTTTTTTGCAGTTTAAATATGAAATAAATAAATAAAAAATGGATTATTCAATAAAAATGCGTAGAAATAAAAATAAAAAATTATTTTCACGCAGTCTTGTACTGAGAAAAAAAAAATAACTCGCTTTGAATCTATTCACTCAAAAATAATTTCACTTTGAATCAACCTCCCTTGCCCACTGTAAAGAGGTTTTAACTTCATATTAGGGACATTGTAGAAAGGCAAAAAAGCTTCTGCTTAAAAAATATTTAGCCTACTAATAACGTCACTTCCGGATAAATTTTTTTTCTCCTTCCAATTTTATTGAATGCAATTTGAATAATAATAAAAAAGATTAATTGGGTTTTCATTTAGATTGAGAGAAAAAGTCCCTCTTTGCACCGGATGTACTTCATTATCCCTCCCTATATTATATTGTACAAGGTGCGTTTTAAAAGAATCGTTTGATGGCGATGCTTTCTTAGAAACAAGTCATTTTCACTTCCGTTTTAATAAATCTGATTATTTGGAATAAATTAATTACTTTGTACGTCTAATTCTCGGTCACCCCTCTTCATTCCTTTACATTTGTACATTGAATAAGTTAGCGCCGTTCAGTAATTAAAATGACATTTTAACTAATTTTTTTAAAAAAAGAAGAATACAGTAGTTGAATTATGGGTAATTCGCGTCATGTAATCTTTACTTCCGCTTCATTAAATTCAAAAATTTCTGCATAAAATATTCTTTATAAATAGAAGAAAAAAAATAATAACGTTAAATTTGGAATAAAAAAAATCAAGAGTTACAAAATAATGACGTCACCTCACTCTCACGCACTCGCTGGTGATGATGATGTGGTAATAAAGAAAAGAAAATGTAACACGAAAATGATTTAATTCCGAGAACAATGTAACATATTATGAGAAAATTATTATTCTCAGAAACTTAAAATTATTCTTTCCCACTTTGAAAACAAAATGCTAAGAAATTTAAATTTTTGCTTATTCTATGGAATTTACGTCACGCAAAACTTTTTTATTTATGTGAAACAATTGGAAACAGAGCCTGATTCAAAGTGAGATTCAAAAAATAAATAATAATAAAAAAAAAAATTTAAATAAAAAAAAATTTCAAAAAAAAATTTCAAAAAAAAAAAATTTTAAAAAAAAAATTTAAAAAAAAAATTTAAAAAAAAATTTCAAAAAAAAATTTCAAAAAAAAAAAATTTAAAAAAAAAAATTTAAAAAAAAAATTTAAAAAAAAATTTTAAAAA